>WAAE01010216.1:0-14004 GCA_013400495.1 Nicator chloris
ACCACACACACACACAGAAAAAATGGCAAGTTGGTAAGAAGAGTACGGGAACATTGGAACATTTCATACCCTGGATTAGATTTCATGAGCTTATTAGAGAACATCACATATTTAAGTCACGAAGCAGAGCTGGCCTCTGAATAGTTTTG
Organism: Nicator chloris; assembly: GCA_013400495.1. Classification (NCBI taxonomy): domain Eukaryota; kingdom Metazoa; phylum Chordata; class Aves; order Passeriformes; family Pycnonotidae; genus Nicator; species Nicator chloris. The sequence continues at coordinate 150 of WAAE01010216.1, forward strand.
GTGAGATCTGAGGAAATGCTGTAATGCTTTGTAGACAGCTGGACAAAGATTCCTTTGGGTTGGTCAGAATAGATATTCAAGAAAGGAGACCAGAGAAAAATGACTAAAGAAAAACTGAACAGAATAGTTAAGAAACTAAGGAGAGTTTCTGAGCTTCTAACCTTGGAACAAAACTGTGCTGCCCTGTCAGACCTGTGATTACTGGCAAAATAAAACCCAAAATAATGCTGTGCTTTAGCACACATAACCTTTCTGGTTAAACATTCTGCAAAGTTGCCAGTAGGCAACTCTGTGTGTCACAGACCTGCAGGCCCTGTCAGGGGAGGCACATCCCAACATTCCAGTCCTGACCTCCAAACCTCTGCAGAGGCACCTTCTCACACAACAGGGAGCACAGGGAACAGGGAATAAAAGGGGAGGTATTTAACCAGCAATGCCTTTGCTTTGCTTCCCCCAGGCACTCAAATTATGGAGATTACTGCATTTTTACAGATATACCCAGAGGTTATGCTAGTATATGGATTATTGAGGATGACTTCCATGAAACACCCATTTTATAGAGGAGTGAGATATTCAAGTGAATATACTATAACATAAACTTTAAAACTTAAAGGCACTGTCCTGGTTCAGTAACAATGTTTTCATCAAGTTCCATTTTTTTTAATGTTGTCTAAACTGGCTGACTTTGGGGTTTTAGAATAATTTCTTCCCATTTTCTAAAACACTAGAATTGATTTGTCTTCTAGTGAAAAGAGATTCTTGGTCATTTTAATACCCCACAGAGACTGGATTTGACAGACAACATAACAGAGTTTCTAAAAATGAAAAATCTAATCTCACAGTGTCAAGAGGCTCTATCTTAAATTCACTTTGCTAAGGAGTGAAGTCTTATATAGCCTAAATATCTACATTTTAAAACTTTGCTGCCTACAATTTTTACATTAATTTTGCTCATATCAGTTCACACCTGAGATGATGGTGATGATTTCAAATCCTGCTCTGCAATGGGTCCATCTTAATCTTGATTAGACATATGCTCACTTTTCAACAGCTTATTTCAGAGCTACATATTAGACTTGTAAAATGTAAAACTGTGGGAAAGAAAATAATGTAAAACTTCAAATCCATGAGTTTAATAGTATTTTTAAAAGATTTCCATCATCATAATTTTGATAATTTCATTCACTAACCATAACATGGGGGAAAAAACAGGGATGAAATGATTCTGTGACACACACTGGGGAAAATGCAGGAAATCTGGGGATCCCTTGACATCATTGCTTTGTACACATGCATGAACAAGATTCTAGAGTAATGACTGAGAAACAAATAATATGGAGATACATAATTCCTTTGATTTGAGTCTTCAGAAAAAGAAATCAACTTTAATGAAAACCTCCTTCAGAAATTACCAGTTTGAAACATTCTACAGCTAAGATGTTACTAACATCCTTCCAACGACCAAAGGAGATCCATAAATACAATTTTCTTAGTCAGTGAACATTGAAGGAAAACACTGTGATGACACTTAGGCTGTCAACAGAGTATTTCCAAGTACACATCAGGAATTTCTCTTGCTCTAGTTAACTTAATTCTTGACCTTTATGATGACCCAAGTAAAAAGCAGGTATAGCACCTGCTGCAGTATGTGTCTAAGCAAAACCTCAAAGCCCCAGCCCTGCTAAGGTTCATACCCAAGTTTCCACTGTTTCCAGCAACAGTTGATGATAAGGCTTTGGAGAATTCATCCCAGGAGCCTGAAGCACAGTCATCCCTGATCCTCTCTCTCATCAGAGAACCATTCTTAAAACTGAAACACACAAACATACTACATGCATTTTCCAAAACGTTTCGCTCTAGATTTTTAAAGCATTTTGTTCCTTTACTTGATATTGTTATTTCATTTATCGGCTGAATAAAGCTGGGCAAGTTAAAAGATATAATCACTTCATTATGGAAAGAGATAGAGAAGGAAGAGCAAGATAAGAGAAAACCACTTTTACAGGAGGTGCTGGGGAACACAGAGCAGAGATGGGGGTATACATTTCCCCAGTGAGTGAGGTTAGATCCAGGCTGGCAGGTCATGCCAAACCCAGGCTAGCTCTGAACAGCTGAGACCTCTCCTCAGAGTAGTGCCCTGCCACCACTCACTCTGAGATGACTGCAAGGAGCAGCAGCAGTGTCTCCACCTTGCATTTATGATTTCAGGAACATGGTAGCTGTATGGAACCAGCTTGGGTCCAACAAGACTTATGATGAGGTCTAGCTCTGTGCCAGGATCTGGCAAAGGAAAGCACCACAGCCAGTAAACAAACCACGCAGCAAAATATGCATCTCTTCATTTTTTATGGTCTTTGCACACTTCATGCTATCAACTTCTGTGTGAATATCACGTTCCTGCAAAATACTGCAGCACTGGATTTGTATCCAGGGGAAAGCAGTTTGAACACTCTCCAGCACGCAGTCATCAGAGCAAATCAGCAGGAGAGGCACAGAAATATCAAAAATGAGGGCAAGGAAATAAATCATTGAACTTGCTCAGCAGCACCAGCTGAAGTTATTTGAGTTTTCTATACAAATACCCTGTCTGGTATCTCAGGCATTCTTTTTCTACTGAGAGTCCCCTATTAACTCTAATATTCTAGAAATAAAGAGGCTTTGGTGCCAAAGGGGCAGTGTCAGCTTAGAAATGGCTACACAGGAGGAACAGGAAGGATTAACTCAGCACTGCCAAGGCCACCACCAAACCACATGTTAAGCTGCAGTGAAAGAACAGCACTGTAACATTTATTCAGAAAAATGCCTCAGTATCTGCTTTCCTATTACAAACAGGTTGTTTATATAGCTCTTTTACAGAGCAAAGGGAAAGAAAACATTGGATAGAAGAGAAACTCAAATGTAAATTAAAAACAAAGCAAACAAAGAAACAAAGAAATCACACAAAACAAACAAAACCTGCTGGGAAATCACAAAATAAAGCTCAGTAACTTGCAGTTGACATCATGTTTTTGAACTCAACTTCATGAGCACTGTTCCCACTGTCATCTACTACTGTACAGGTGAGATTCAACATTACAGCTCCAGGGCAGACCTGAGCTTTGCTGAAGTTCTGAGTTTCAAGCATCTGCAATCCAGGGGATTTAGACACAACATTTGTCTGCATATTATTTGCAAATATTTGCCAAAACACTATGACCTGGATTGGAAATTTGAATCCAGAATACAGTGGTTCAGTGAGGGCAAACACAGCTCCAGACCACCTTTCCACCTACTTGGCTGGCAAGGGGCCAAACAACTCTCAAACCACAGCAGCCAAAAACTACCCTGAGGATCATCTTCTCAGCTGGGTTTCTTGAGATGTCAATATTTTCCTCAAGCACAGCCCTAATACATCCCTGAAGAGCACTGATTAGGCTCCTCTCTGGAAAGGGAACCTTCACCTCCTCCATTATGACCCTGCTGGACCACTGGAGGAGCACAGAAGTGACACAGCCTGGTCAGGCTGCACACATTTCACATTCTATCTCAGCAGATTTGTTATTCCTGTACATTAAATGCATTACCTGGGATACACAGTGAACTGGCTCTATCCATACGCTGAAATAATTTCAGCTTTTATTGCCATGAGAATTTATCCTCCACAACTCTGCAGTTTCAGTTCCTCAGATTAAACAATAGGAATGCTATAACGTTGATGGAAATGTTTCAGCAGTAGATTGCCATATACCGTAGAGAATGCTGAATGTTCTATTCATTATCATTTCACAAAAGAAATAAAAAGCACTAACACGGAGAAAGAAATATATGTTATCAATCCCAGATGTAAAAAAGTAAATTATATTACCATAAAAGTGCCATATATGTTTGAGAATCAACAGGATTGCAGAGGATATGACCTTCCAAGGCAGGAGTTGGCTCTTGGATCCATAGGAACAACGTGTCACTTGTGCCAAGGCTAATCTGGAGGGGAAAAAAATAATTGAAGCCTTATCACAATGTGCATGGAAAGCAATACAGAAATTAAATTAAAACCATTTGTTATTACCACTAATTGTTTTTAAATTACACATTAAGTCAATTGGATTCGTGTTGAAGCTAGCTCTGACTTAGGCTGCCATGCCAGTGAAATACGTACTAGATGGAGCCTTAGGTTTTAATGTCTGGAGTATTAGTTTAAAATAGTTACAAGAGTTTACTTAAAATCTTTCAGGCAGCTTATAGATTGATAGAAATAGAACAAGCATAAATCCAATAGGCAGTAAATCAACACTAGCAGGTATATCTAACTGGCAACCTGCAGCTATTTACGTTTCAAGTATTTCAAGCATCCAAGGACACAGACAGTTTTCAGGAGAGTGTTTTGACTTACTGCAATGTCTCCTTCTTGAAGTCTCATCCCTGCCAGTGATGCTGAAAGCAAAAAGGATACCAGGTACAAGGGTAGTTCTTTAACTCAATTACAGCCTGTTGTCTGAGACATCATAGGACATTACAAACACCATCTCAAAGTACAATATAAATGGCAAATATGCTCCTGATGGACTTGGGCTATCCACCATAAAAGATGGGCAAAGCTTTTGGGTGAGAGCATGATTTTAATAAAATCAAAATGCTCAAGACAAAAGACTACAGAACACCATGATTTTTCTAATGGTTTATGTATTCAGGTTTTACATACAGTGGACCCTTGATTAACAACACACTTTAAAGGAGGAACATTCCCACTTCTATCAGATTAATCACACATTTATTGGACTAAGTTGAATTTATGTCTCTAGAAGAAAAATTTGGACTTTTGGGAAATGCAGAGTCTACCCAACTCCCAGAATAAGAATGTAAAATATACCATGCTGAAGCTTCCATCATGATTCAAACCTGCATAAGCTACTGTAATGTGGGAAGTATTTTATTTTCACAGTCTTGAGAAACAGCAACATTTGCTTTACACTGAAACAGTCTCCAGGATTCAAAAAAAATGACCCTAAATTAACACCTTCCCTTGTACTGAGATCTATCAATCTGATAAAAGGACAGCTCTAATTCTTAGAGAAAACCAACAAGGTTCATCTCTACCTTTTTGCTTGAAAAGACACAAGAGCATTTTTAAATTAATATATTCTAAGCTAAAATATTAGCAGTTCATAGTAGGAATAGTTTCTCATAGGCAGGCAAACAAAAACTGAAGTTATCAAGAACCAAATGAATTCACCTCTGATTACTTGGCAAAAGAGAATTAATTTGTCATATACAGTCTATCCAAGATATCTCTATCTCAGAAGGGTGTTGGAAAGAGGAATTAATGTTGATAGAAATAATATTCTTTCATTTTACAGGCAGCATCTGAGAACCAGTAAGATAGATTTAGAGTTTCAGTACATACATAATCATATCCACTGAATCTTGCACAGTTAATCATCTCACCTGGATTGTCTCCTGTAAATGCTACTATTTTACAGTCTGGGCTAAACCCATAACGCTGACTATAATATGGAGAAATGGGCCCCTAAGGAACAAAAGAAAGAGAGGAAAGAAAGCTCAAAAAAAACAGAACGCAATCTTGCAATATATGACATAATGTATTGTAACACAGAACTGAAAAACCCTAGAGAAGCTACAAAAATAATTTCTGAACATTTAAGGTATAAATGAATATTTTAAAAAATTTTAATGCACTTTTTTCATTATAGTTGTTGAGAACCTCACAGAAATACCCTCAGATTAGATTTGGAAATAGGCTAGTAAATAGCAGCATTTTAGCTTTGGGTCTTTCTTCAGTTATTCACATCAAGTAACATAAACCCATCTATCTGTTTTGCACATATACATGAATATTAATAGCTAGAAATTAGAAATTCAATGCAAACATAAGAGGAAACACAACATTAATATACATCACAGCATCAAATGCTGGAATATGACCCCTATTATTTTAGAGGTCAAGAACCATATTCTTTTAAGCCACATTTGATAGCCATAGAGAAAAAACAGAAGAAAACTATCCATGAAAAATACAAGGACATCTATAAGGATTTTTTTATATGTTCCTCTTCATTACAGCTCAGCAGTGAATTCAGAGGGCTCAGGTGATGGGTATCTCCACTGCCTCACATATGCACAGCCAAAGAATAGCTGGTTTTGTGCTAGGTAGTAAGACTAAACTCATTTACTCTGGAGATGTGAGGCTTGATTTGATTTCACCATTATGCTACATGAACTGAGGAGCTTTAAATATCCCAAATTATTCACAAAGATTACCTCATTAACTCTACAAACAGCTTAAAACAAGATCTCTGCCGAGAAATGCAAATGTTGGGTTCTGTTTCTGTTTTTTAAACACCCGTGCACAGCTCTGCTGTGACCAGGTGCTCTGGGGCATGGGAGAGGACCCCAAAAATTCTTATCATTGGAGCATCTACCAAAAAGTCTCTCACACAGCCCAGAGCATGCAAGAATCCAAGGAGACCAAAGCTATGATGGGTGCCAGTTTCCAAAGATGTCTGTATTCACTTTGAAATTCACTTTCACAACACATCTGGAAATATTAAACCAGCAGCATTGCACACAAAAATACATTCCAAGTGCCATTAGCAGAACTCCCAGCAAAGCCCCTCTTCTGGCCAGGCACATACCAGGACTGAGTGGGATGGTACAGGGCATCCTAGTCTCTCCTCTAATCCAGGGGCACAAGCATCAAGGCAGGACTTTGACCATGCCTTTTCCCAAATCTGCAGCAAATTCATACCAGAACCTACAAGACAGATCAAAAGAGGAAGTGTGTAGGATTAAGCAAAGACCAGAAAAGTCCAACAACACCAAATTTACAGATGTAGGTTTTACATTTAAAGAGAAGGGTTTCAGCTCTTCTAAGAATAAAAGATACTGATAATTTAGCCTCTGGAGAGCTTTCACCTGCAAAAGTAGCAGAAAATGTTTCTCTGATGCACAATGCCCTAAGCAATTCAGTCATTCCCAAATTATGAGTAAAGACAAGAACATCAATGCCTCCCCATCAACTCCTCCCTTAATCTTCCACCTTAGACAAGGACTTCATACAAGTAACTACAAGTGATGGAGCGATGTCCCTTGAGGATGTGTTGTGTTCAGCAGAGACCTAAAAGTGAAGAAAGTCTCCCCTGGGTGGGATGGCTTTACATTACTCCTATCTTTGAGCAGAATGTTCTATGAGCATCTAAATCCACACTGGCTAATCTTCCAATCAATGTGTCCCTTTTCAATTTTTCAAATAAAGACTCTAATTCTGAGTATAACTTGTTATCCAGTATTGAATACCAAAGCCATGATTTTCAGGAATGCTGAGCAGCCCAAGTGAAATCTGCAACACCTGCAAGTGCACAAACCTCTTAAGGCCAGATTCTGTGAACTGATTTACAGGCTGCAAAAAACCTAAATAACAGATTTGGTCACCTGTTTCCTCACCAGAACTACCAGTAGATCTGAGAAAGGCCTGTGAAGTTTTGGTTTGGATTCTCATTGCTCTTTCCTCACTGTTTTATAGCTGGTTTAAAAGTTAATTGAACTTGGTCAGTGGCCAAATCTATATAACATACTGAGCACTCCTCACCCCTGGCTTATGATTCTAAGATGCCTTTAATTGCACATTTCATTAGACTTCAAAATCTGTATGTATTTCTGGTTAGTGCTGCTCAGGGACATAGCAGTCTTATTCTAGATTAACACCAATTTCATTTCAAAGACTGTTTAGCCCACAACTTATTTATCTCAGAAACGCAACCACATTCTGAGTAGAGCACAGTGGAAAACCTGGCATTTCCTTCCATTCAGTACATTTTTAAGCTTTTTAAATCATGAAGATGGTGAAGCTGATGCCACATGCAGTGCCTGTGGAACAAGACTTCGCTTGCAATGCTGGGATGCAGAGGAAGAAAAGGACTCAAGCCCCATCTCAATCAGTACATCACAAGGTTCCAGCAGTGCTTCTACTCTGAGAAAGGCCCCTCAACACACTCCATACACACTGTGCTGCTGCTTACACAAGCACAAATGAGCCTACCCTATCAACTCCCAGCAGACTTTTTCATATAGGCTTAAAAATGGGTTTAATAGCATTTATAAACAAACTTTATCAGTGCAATCCTAAGCACCACCAGCGTGGTCTGGACCTAGTGCTCCACACGGCGTTGTAAACAAAAAGTGCTGCACACTCGAGCTGACACACAGGAATAACCCAAGCCAAAGAGCAGGATATTTGTTTTTACTGTCAGAAAACCAGAATTAATTTTATCCAAATCAATCAATCAATCAATCAATCAATCAATCTCATTTCAGGCAAATTAAACAGACAACATATTTGGCCTATGATGCAACAGCAGGAATTTGACAGAGCATAAAGTGCAACAGCCCTCCCACAGGCAAAGGATGCAAATCCCTTTTCTGCCATCAAAATCACTACTACACATCCAGAAAAGGGAAAATGGCAAGATTTGCTCCAGCTTATCTCAGTTCTCTATGAGAGATCACTCTTAAATCCAGCCATTCCCCTTCTTCCCAGGGTAAACTGTGTCCTGACAAGGTAAACTCAGCCCAGAGTCACCACCTGCACTTTTCAGAGGTAGAGGGTGTGAGCAGCCATGTGTTCCATGCTCTCAGGCATAACAGGGCTTTCTACAAGGAAATACACAAATCTACAAATTTTCCTGGAAAAGTCCATGATTTAAAAGGCCAAGAACCTCTTCACTAAACTAAAGCAGTGAGGAACAGAATCTTTAAATAAATAGGAATTTTCTACAGAAAGGATAGCTGTTGTTTTCTGCATTTTTTTGTTAGTTTTTTTCATGGTCTACACCCCACAAGCCTAGAGAAACATTTCATCAGAATCCTCCAATGCAATTTTACATGACACTAGGGTAGCCTTCAATCTTTCCTGCATAAAGCAGAAAAGCCTCTAATCTTTATAAGTGAATGTTTACATTATACAGAAACAACACTTCAGTTTATTGACTGCTAGATGCAGTGGCACAAAGACTTTGATATGCCCTGAGGAAAGAGGTGAGGCAACTTGCTCAGAAACTCATTTTTAAAATGTGAAACAACAGTTTTAGAAGAACTATTAATCTGATGGTCTGGGTTCATCCTATCCAGCTGTGGGCATGGGAGTCTCTAGTCAGTGGAAAATACAAACCCGAGCTCAATGCTCCTCTGATTATACGAGGAGTGATGCACACCAAGTTCCTAACTCTAGCACCTCTGCTCATGATCTACATCACAAAGTTTAACATACAAAATCAGCAATAATCTGAGGAGTAAAGGGAGAAAACAAAAACTCAAAGGCAGCCCTTTGACTTGTCACCCCATCAGCAGTGAAGGTCAACAGCCAAGGCCATGGCGCTGTAAGAACTGAGGGAAGGGTCAAAATATGGATTAATAGATTTCCATATTTCACTGCAAACATCACTGGCTTTTAGCACAGAATGACCAGGAGCACAATCAGGACTTGCTAATATTTATTCCAAATACAAGAGTGTAAGTGCTTGAACACTTGGGGGGAAAGAGGAGAATGCAAACGCTTTCATTACAATGACGCAACAATGCAGACTAACTGGTTTTATTAATCAACAAAGATCAATATTTGCATACATTTATAAGCAGTTAAGTGCATCTGTTTCTGCATTACAGCCCTCTGGACTGCCTTTTCAGTGAGCTAAAGCCATGAGAAGTGTAACTGCTGACACCACACAAGCTACAGGAGTAAATTTACCACACTCCATTTGAAAAGGCTTCAGTCCAGCACATCCTTTTTTGACAGAACAACAAAAAACAAGTATGCTAAGCTACGATTTGCCTAAGGCTCTTAGAAAAGCATTTCAAAAGATAAAGCCTCTCTAGGTCAAGAGCTGAATTGCTGTTCTTTAAGGTGTCTTCTAAAAGAAACAATACCCCAAGTGTTCAACTTCTTTAGGTCCCAGATGTATCTTACTTTTAACATCTGCACAATACAAATGAAAATCATTCTTCATTCCACTAGAAGGTAATTTCATTTTTTTTTAAATCAATCAGTCAGGGTGCTCAGCCATTCACAAGTGATTTGAACCTTAAAAGATTGGACCTTTAAGAAGAAAAGGAAAAAATCCTGAAACTGAATAGCACATTTCCCACAATAACCTGAAAATTTAGAGAGATAAGTTATTGTGTAGAGCTAAACAATATGACAGGGTCTTTTAAAGATGATATGACCTGAAGTTAAACCTACAGAAATGAAGAATAGGTCCATTATCTGAATATTATTTTGAGAGATGCATTTTAAACTACAATACACAGGTGCTAAGTAAAAGATTAAGTGAATTGCAAGAAATTGTAAATGACAAGAAAACAAGTTTTTTCAGCTGCATCCAAATAACTACTGCATCCCCTATACTTACCTTTTATTACTGGAATTAGAATTCTCTCTCATATTAACAGAAGAAAGGAACGAATGAGGTAAAATATAGCTTACAATGCCAAAGAATCCTTTGTCTTGTAAAGAGAACTGTAACATCCTGCTTAGTTCTCTTATCTTTTTTCACACAAAGATTTAACCATCTTACATGCCCTGAACACCACATAACATTTATTCAGGTTCTGTAAATATCCATAGGTGTAACAGAACAGGCTCTCCTGGAAATGTTTGAAAAATGGGACTCATTTGCTAAGAAAAATTTCTAATTAAGGAAATTTTAATTTTCTTTACTTTAAAACATTTTGTTTTCCAAAAATTTTTCATGTTCTGAAATTGGAGAAGCATGGCTTTCCTCCACTTGCTTCCAAGCAGAAAAGGTAAAGTAACATTATCAAAAAATAAAAAAACAAACCCAAACCAGAGATATTTTAATGCTTATAATTTTAAACATTCTAATAAAAATTAACACTTCACTCTCATTGAAAAAAAAATCAGTATGTTTCTTGATCAGAAAAAGCACCTAAAGGCCTCACCATCTCTCTTTGAAATACAGTAGGTGGCTGAGTAGCTCAAGTGCTCAGTATTTGGACCTGCTGAGGAGCAAAGTGCAAATCTCTGAAGAGTTATGGTTGCCAATAACACACAAAAAATAAAATGCAGCTGTGAAATACTTGGCTAAAAGGACAAGACCATAAAACAGATATAATAATAATCTCACAAGTGTTATGAAATAAGCATGGATTGCCTTGCTGTTTCTGAGGTCTCGAGTATTACTGGAAGCTCTGATAGCAAGTTAGTTGTCCATTAGTTAAAATTGAGGTGTCTTGTATTGTCCTTTAAGGTTTGATGGAACAAAAAAGGAGAAAAAATGAATTGGTCTTAACACATGGGTGTCAACCACATCTCTATAATGCAAAAATTCCGTAGGGAGCCTTGTTATCTAACCTTTCAGCTCTGAAGTATATCTTCTCTTCATTTCAGAGCAGAAATCAGAAGTGCTATTTAGAAATAACAGCAGAGCTCCCAGGAAAATGCTTTCCTTTGTAATTGCCATTTAAAATTGCCATTTAAAAGCTGGATAACTGAGATAATACACAACAGAAAAGAGAGACAGTAGTCTTGTCACTATTTTGTCTTTGTTATGATGAATGGAGAGATATGGAAGATTTCTTTTTTTAACTGGGTTTAGGATGTTTTGCTTTATTTAAGCTTTTTTCCCTGGTTCATTTTGAAAATATACTTCTGTTGGAGATCCACGCTTCAGTTAGGTGGGGAAAAAAATCATCACAATACACATCATGTTCACATCCTGTGCATCCTCTGAGCTAAACCAGCAAAATCAAAGAACAAATATCAGAACTCTGAAGTTGAGTTTAAGATTCCACAACTTCCTGATGCCTCTAAAAGATCTTTCACCACTCCTTTATACATTACAAAATAATGAAAAAAGCTATAATTACATTGAAGAATCTTTTCTGTGGATCCATTTGATGGAAGAGGGAATCAGTACGATGGGGATAAATAAGCATAGTTAACAACAAACTGAAAGGAGTAACTTAACTTAAAATCTAATATACTTGTCATTAAAATTTAAAGATTGAAAACAAATATCAGAGAACTCGTCCCCCATCTATGTAATGTGGGGATGGGAAGGCAAATTTCCTTGTTAAACTGTTATTTAGAAAAAAGCCCACACTTACCATCACTGTAATCAATGGGGGCATAAGTTCCCAGGAAAAGGGAAGCTGCAAAGCTACTGACCAGAGAGATTCTCTGCAAAAAAAAAAAAAAAAAAAAAAAAAAGGTGAGAAATAGTAAGTCACATCAGTATTCACTTCAAAGAAAGTAAGTGGAAAGTACATAAAGTAATTGGAAGCAGCAAATGTTAATAGATGCCTAAGGTTAGGCCCAGAAAGCACACAAAAATACACCTAGAAGGATTATTCAGCTCTGACCATCACAGTAATACAGCACATATCAATTTAAAAGTAACCCCATGATAAAAGCTGTTAATAACTCTGCCTTCTGAAACATGCAAAACACACCTAGGATGTTAGCATACTCTGTGTTAGCATGAATCCACAACTTCAGTCCATCATAGAATCTCATTTTCGAAGAAAAACACTTTCTAAGAAAAAAGCACGCACACACATACAAAAAATGAACAAAAACCACAACCATACAAAACCACCTGTGTCTTGATGACAGGGGAAATGCTCAGAGCCATGCTCTGCCCCACCCACAGCACAGGTCTGTGAGCTTTTAGAAGCTCTGGCAAAGCTCTGTGAGCACCTTTAGCACCTCTGCAAGACCCCTTGCCTTCCTTCCTGCTGAGAGCCCAGACCTCCCAGGAGTTACTCCCAGGAGCTGGTAACAATCAGCTTTGAACTGAGCCACTGCCTGCAGCTCTGCCTCAGGGCATGCTCTAACTGCATGAAATACAGCTGTAGGGCTGCCCAAAAAATGCCCCATATGACACAAGACCCTGATCCACCATGAACGTGCTTCCTCTTCACATGTGCTGTGTGAACTACCGAGTTAAGCAGCCACCACCAGGCTTTCTGCATGATCAAGTATTGCCTGTTCCCAAGAAGCTGGCACAAAAGCAGACAAATTCCTCATTCTGTGCTGTGACTCGCTCAGAAGAAATATGGTTGTCACTCAATAACTAAACAGAATCAAACCTCTACCAGTGGAGTGAGCCAGAAATGACAGGTTTTTTATTAATGATCACAAAACCACTGCTTCACACAGCATTCAAGGGCAGCCTATAGCGAGAGCTCTAAGGGGTGGTTGTAATGGCCAGGAAATTTAATGATGCACTCGCTCTTCGTGCATCTCTCCCCAAGAATATATCACATTGTGCTCAGATAACAAAGGCCTACCTTCTGTGCTGCCCCAGTGGGCACTAGCTGCCTGAAATGGAAGGAAAAAAGGATGAAGTTAAACTGTGAATCAGCCAGCCAGTTTGACAAGCTGACCTAGAGAAGCAAAAACATCCACCTTCCACATGTCATTGAGGCTGCCAAGCTGTTAAGTGCTCCTTGAGGGTCCCCAAGAGCAGCTCCAGTAGAGAGATATTTTGTGCCTGAACACATCTTGCATAAGCTTTATTGCTGAAGGTTGCCATCAATTCAAACAGCCCTCGAAGTCTGAAATCAGTCTGACCAGTTCTCTGTTCCACAGACCCACTTCCCTCCATTAACATATCTTTCTCTAAATTTAGTCTTAAGATTATGATCAGACCGTATTAGTGTTCTGTTTCATCTTTCATACCTTACTACTTACAATGAGAATGTAAAAGAAAAGAAGAAAAAACCCTAAAAATTAAGCATTCTCCAAAAAAATACAGAGCCAGCTTTGAAACTCTCTCATGAAATGAGCTGCTTCATATGCGGGTGAGATTTTAAAAAAATTTTAAAAATATAATAATAATAATAA
>WAAE01010230.1:0-87956 GCA_013400495.1 Nicator chloris
TAAATACCACACAACCATCCTCACTCTTTTCTGATTACTGAAACAATGATTCTGGGAGGAGAGAGAAGTAGGTCCAATGGATTTTAGAAGTTATACAGCAGGAGAAGGACAGCTCAGAGTCCTCCTTCAGATTTTATCTTCTTTTATAGTTTATGTGTGCAACACAATTCTAAAAAAAAGAGAGTTGGTGTGGGCAATCAAAGGCCTCCTTTTCTCTAACTGTAGCATCAGTGCTAACACTAGTGCCTTTTAGAGGCCATTTCCAGGAAAGAAGGAATCACTTGTAGCTGTTTCCCAGCCTGATCTGCCTGTCTCATTCTTTAAAAGACATTTTCCCAGCCTTAGCTTTTCCACAGAATGGATCTTCTGTCTTTGAAAATGAGGCAGAGAATAAATGCATCACGTTTAAAATGGGTGGGTTTGTGAAGTTCTTTCATAAGCTGATGTTAGATTATTCAATAACTTCATAACGAAAAAGATAACCCTTGTAAAGAGAAGGGACAGAAAAAATGAATAGAGGTACTGAGCAATGAGAGCTATGAAATGTAACTATCAGGTGCCTCAGGACTTCAGAGATCTAACAAGTGCTGACTGCCTTCCATGTTATAAAGGAGGGAAGCTTTAAAGCTAGATTTCAAGGAGGATAACATCACAAAGTTCTGTGTTCATAGTGGACTCCTTAAATGTATGTGGGAGCAAAATATGAAAGGAGGTGGCTGAAAAGGTGAAAAAGCTTTATACAGCAGTTGATCCTCTCTCATAATTGATTTTAATTTTTTTTTTAAAAATTAATTATTTGGGGCCATGACTGCTGCCAGGCTCACTGCTGGCCCTCTCATATGCCCAATACATCCTGGCAGTCTTGGCTCGGCTGTGAATACCAGCTGAGCTGGGGAATGGCAAGAACTGAGCAGTGTGCATAAGGAGAACTATGCAACCAGAACAGTATGCAACCACGAGAAATATGGATTCATATCGGCCTTCCAGAATACTGCGTGGACTGAGGTTGATGCTGGTGATTAGTTTGGAAGCATATTTGATTCACTGCTGGCAGGGTTTCTGTCTGGAACCAAGGAAAGTTGGTGAAATGTGAGTTTCTGTCTGATTATTAGTGGAAGAGGTAGAATAGATGATATTAAGAGATACTTCAGGATCTTGGGATGACTGGTTAAGAGATCAGGAGCACAACTAGTGTTCTTTATCCTTCCAGTTGGAGGGAATGATGAGGAAAGAAACTAGAAGAGCCAGCTGATCAATACCTGGCTCTAAGTCTGGTGTCACCAGCAGAATTTTGGGGTTTTTGATCATGGGTCGGTTTACATGACATCAGGCCCGCTGGCAACATCCAAGGTACACCTGTCTCAAAGGGGTAGAAGGATCTTTGCACAGGAGATAGCAGGGGTCTAAAAGTCTTTTCTAACTGAAATGATTCTGTGATTCTGTGATCTAATCCAAAGAGGGTAAGCAAGACTTGCCCAGATCTGCCTTTTCTTCAAAACTGCCACTTTTATGTATTGCAGCAGCAGAAGAGCTAAGTTTTGGTCATGGAGAGTGAACTTAATTTGTTTCTTTTTGCTGAGGTTCCAAGATGAAATCTCATTTCCAGTGGGTGGAGTGGTGATACATATATTGTATCTACTATGTCTAAGCAGAGAACCTCAATTTCCAGGGCTGTCAACTGAACCGTCTTCGCACTACAGAGAGCACTTAATAAATGCAAAAAAAAAAAAAAAAAAAAAAAGTGAAATGTGATCTTGCTGGAATGGGGAGGCATCCAAAAGGACTGTGATTTGGGTTGTACAGCCTTCACAAGGAGTCAGAACAAATATCCAGGCTTCAATGCGAGACCAAACAGTGTTGTTCAGTCCCTATGGAGATGAGATGTAGAACTGGAGAATGTAAACATGTGGAGACATTTTGATGCATCTTTGAAAAGACAAATTACTTTCATGCTGCTATATTTTAGAGTTCACTCCATCTCCTTATCAAAAATATGATGCAAAAAGCAACAGTCACTTCATTTCCATTTCTCAATCTGTCTAGAGAGCAAAAGGCACAGTCATCTTGTAGATGAGTTAACAATGGTGTCTAACAACTTGGGAAAGACTTGGAGAGATTAAGACACCGAAGTAAAAGGAAAGAACTATCAAGAAAGTAAGAGTCTGAAGGAAAGCACCATGATAGATTGAGATCTTGAAATAGCGTGTGTTTATATATTATTGCAGGTGGGTTGATTAGCACATGAGAGATTCCAGCACAGCCTCATCCATCTGGAAAAGAGAATGCAAATGGTGAGTATCCAACTAACCCCATATGGATATAAACATTCCATTGAAAGAAGAAGCTATAGGATACAAAATAGGTGGAATTTCAGCATCATAATCTCATCACCCTTTTTTTTTCCCCCACGGGAGAGTCACTCCATGGAAAAGGCAAGGCTCACACACTAGAAGGCTGGAATATTCTCAGCATCCTTGGAGCTGACTTCTGTGGGTGAACAGAGGTTGCCAACAGGCAAGAGTATCTCTGTAGCTATGGGTACAATGGGAAGGCCCCTTGTTCAAAGATATCTCAACCAGTTTCAACTAACCAGTGTGGTCTGTTCAGGTCAATATTATGGACAGCAATAAACAAGAGGACACTGTGTCTCATCAGTCTCATGGATATAACTTTCTGCTTACAGCTGTATTTGGCAAAGGCCTGTAGGTGGTTATGGACTTTGAGTCAGTGGCTGGGCTTGGATGGGAGCCTTCTGGCTTGCAGTCCTGCACTCTAACCATCTAATCTCTCAGCCCAGAGGAAATTGCGGTATCCCTTTGGGCCCTTGGTAAGACACCACAGCTTTGTTTGTTGAGTGCTTAGCTTTTGATGGGGATATTTGAAGGTTTCACAGATGGCAGTCAGTGACTCTCTGCCCTTTTTCTACCTGGAGGCTGCCAAAGGATGGCAGCAAAGAGGCAGGTGTTAGAGGGACATCGGGATATGAAAAGAGGGGGTATGTGCAGCAGAAGAAGTGCTGGAATTGCTTTTTCTGTGAAAGAAAGGCATACTATCTTGGAAAACAAATTATCTGGAATACAATATTTTCTGCAGTTTGGTGCTGCTAAAAAACGCTGCACTGGCATCTCTGCAACATGATACCCCAAAGCAAGAACACGGTTTGTTATTACATGTGTGGCCACGAGGACTTCGTGGTGGAGGAGACATCCTCAACTATGGCTGAGTATTTAGTTTCCATGTCCCTTCTGTCCTAGGATAGCAGTCAGCAATAATTACTTTAGTGGTTTCTACCCTGCAATTCATAACCTCCAGGGACTATACTCAGCTCCACAAATTTGTTCCATGCAGGCCCCTTGTAGCAGGATGACAACTTCTACTCTCTGCTGAGCTTGGTGTAGATTCACATGGGAAAGCTAGAGAAGAAATGCCAGTTTACTGGAGTGGCACTGAAAGCACCAGGCCAGCTTTCGGTAATGAGCCTCCGACATTTGGAAACAATCCCGACGTGACAGAGTAACAAACATAATGATCGAGCTGAGACATATGATTTAAAGAACTACCAGCCACCAGATCTGGTCAGGAGAGGAAAACTGATCACTGATAACAACTGTAATTGACAGGAGTGTTAAGAATATCTCCTAATGACACAAGAAGAAAGCCTGTGTTCTTTAAATCTGTTGCAAATTCCTATTATCTAAGTGTGATTTTCTTTAGAACAAGAAAAAAGGCACTTTCTTTTTGTTTTCTTGTTTAACAGAGCTCCTGTGCCTGACAATCTTTACACTTGCCTCTCCAGCTAAGTATCTTTTTTCTTTTCCTTCCCTGGTGTTTGCATGAACTTGGTGAACCCTCATCACGTGTGGCAGTGTTTATATTTGCACAGGCTGTTCTGCGTGTCTCTGTTTGTGTTGCCACCACATCTATATGGCTTGGCAGCAGCCCCACGGCTGTGTTTCAGCTGCATATAAATCAGCTTCCCTCCATCCCCCGGTGTTTCCATCTGTCTGTCTTCCCTGATTGCTCTGAAATGTTACAGGGCATGGAGGTTAACCCATGGCTGAACCCTTCAAATAGAGGTGGGACAAAATAAAACCTGAACTTCTCCTCCACAAACTCAATTCATCAAGTTAGGAAGGTGTGGGTTTTTGTGTTTTTGAAGGGAGAGGAAGCACCTTAAAATAGGGAGTAACCTCTGCTAATATAGTGTAGTTTCCAAGTCTGTTATTTTGGAGGAAAGTTGTTGCAGAAGCGCTGAGGTCACCTCTGGGCTATGGAGCTGGTCATCCCTTACACCTTCATTACATGAAGTTGCCCCTGCCTCACACAGATTTAATTTCTACTCTTTCATAAATTATCACCTCTGGTTTCTTTAGTTATAATATCATTAGTTTGCTTCTTTCATTAGGGAAAGAGATGAAAAGGGTCTAAAGTCTGATGGCATGGGGAGCAGGAGGTACCTGGTCATCCAGGAAAAAGGGTGTCAGGCAGAATATGTAGACATTGATACTCTCCATGTGTAAAGACATTTCTCCAGGGATTTCCTCCCAGGCAGAGTTCACAGTGCAGCTGACTGAATTGCTGTGAACCCCAGAAATAAAGCTCTAGCTTGCTCAGGGAGTCCATAGTTTCCTCTTGGCCAGGTCTCCTCTTGGAGAATGGATATCCCAGGGGAACAGAAAAGGAGCATCTCCCTTTGCCCATTGCCACTAAATGGCCAACTTAGTAGAGATAAAAAGAACTAAATGGGGGCCTGCACTGCTCTCAAATATTGGAATTGCCCATTCCAAGAAACTGAGAAACAGTGATAGGACAAAAGACCTGGTAAAGGAACAAAATCCCCCTGGTATGCTTCAGTCAGGTGTTAGATGTAAAAAACAACATTTTCTCACCATCTTTGAATTTGTTTGGTACTCTGCCTTTCTTCTGAGAGTGAAACTGAAACCAGGTTCTTCCCTTCTACATGCAAGTGCTAGGAGCACTATACATGTAGCTCTTGTACCCTACATCCTAGCTCTTGAAAGAAGAAAGTACCAACAACGTAATCTCAGAAACATTGTAGACTAAATAAGAAAAATACTGGATAAATTTGACTGGCCTCCCAAGTCACTCAGAGTCTACTTCACAAAGGAGACAATGTCCTTACCTAGGAAAAATTGATTAAAAATCATGTGTGACTGTGGGTTTCTACCTCTTTCCAGCCTTCTCTCAAACTGGGAGGTGTTTCGGCTTTGTGCTGTAGTTTTTCTTAGCTCTCTGGCTCCAAACTTGAAATTTTAAAAAGTTATGTCAAGTTGGATCTAATGCTTAATTTTAATAGATTCCAGAGAATAATGGGTAATGCCTGTTTTGGTACACAGATAAATCCTTAGTAAAAGGATTTGTCCTATTACTACATCTGTCTAACAGTTCTTTGTTACTAAATCTTTGTTGTAGAGTGGGGGTGACTGTGATTTAATTTTTGATGGGAGTAACTGATTTAGAAATTCAGGAAAGGCAGATATCCCTGTGACATAACCATCCCCTCCCATTGCACTTCTAGCTGAAAGAGAGAATCCTAGATTGTTTTTTAATACTGCTGATATCCCAGATGCGTGTCTGAGTAGATGTCATTAAAAATCAGACTTGCAAGAAACCTTGGACCGTATCTATCCACAGAAATCTTATAGAACCAGTAAGGTGTTGACATTAACCAGAATATTACCATGGAAGTTCCTAGGACGCCACAGAAATCATAGGCTGACCACTGAAAACAGGTATGGGACAAGTGCTTGACAACATTTATATTGTTTTTTTTTATAGAAAAAGTATTATGGAACTAACTGAGACCTATACTGACATCTATATTTACTTTTCTTTTTTTTTTCTTTTTTTTTTTTTAATGCTGGATTATAAATTTTAAGTCAATGTTGTACAGTCTGTGAAACAGTCCAAGAACAGGACATGATTGGCAGTACAGGGCTAGATCCATTGAGATTCAGCATTTAGAAGGTGGAAGAGAAGCAATCAGGTGTCAAAAGACAACAGTAGGTTAGATCACAATGAAGAGACATCCTTCCCACCCACTGGGGACTTTTCTGCTTCTCAGAATGAGTTGCAGCTGTTCAGGCCTTAGGACAGGAAAAAAAAAAAGTGCAAGAAAAGATTGATCTGGACACAAATCCCTGGCAGGGACTGGTGAGGATAGAAATCTGGAGAGTAAGAGTGCTGTGTTATAGCCAAGTTGGGGGTTGGGAGAAACCTTCCCTGCAGAAGGGATACAGAGATTGCTACTGAGATGCTGAGATTGAAGATTTTGCCAGAGGTGGCAGTAAAAGTGGTTTGTGCCCCTCAGACTGACTCCAAGAGCTTCACTGATGCCTGAAAGTGTTGGTCTGTGTGCTGAGTTTTTTTTCAGATGGACATGCATTTACAGTTTTGACTTTTTCACATTTGTTCACTTTATAAAGCCATGATCATCTTTTATTGGGCTTTTTAAAAAAAGACTGATAAGTCTAACAAAATTCCAGCAGAACTGAAGAGGCTGAGATAGAGACACATACAATAAGAGACAAGAGGAGGAACTCGAGAGGAGGGCAAAGCAGAAACAAGCCCTGATAGAAAATTTCTTGGGCAAAACTGAAGACAAGGCAAAGCTGTGCCAGAACAAGTATTTTAAATTAAATATTTTAAATTAATCCATAAACTAAAGGCAAATGTACATCTTGATTAACACTCTAAACTCCCCTCCCCCAAACCCTACTCAGCTAGCCCCTGCTTGAACCTGGAGCAGAATGTAATACTAATCCACTATGCCAGGCATCCCACCAGAGGCATCCTGTTAGCATTGCTGTGGATGAGAAATGGAGGGGAGGTGCAATGCAATTAAAGGTGACAGAGAAGGAAATACGTTTCCCTTTCTGTCCGACCTAGGGAATTCAGTACTGCAGGTAATTACTGAAATACCTTCCAAAACAGGAGAGGCTATAACAGGAGAGGCCATTCCTCTGCATTCAGATGTAACCAGTGGTATAGGTAGTCTCCCTAAGTGGGGTATGCTGTCATAGGGGAGGGAGTAAACATTATTATCCACTATGCTTAGGGAGTTTCCCTCTCCTGCAGAGTTTGGCAGCAGATATTAGATTCCTTATTTTGAGGTCCTACAGTCCAAGTTTAGAGGCGCTGGACAGTGCTCTAAAAGGCTCCTTCTAGTCTGCAGTGAGTTTGAAAGTATCCTTCAGCTCACACTGAGACTGCTGATGGGGCATGGGTGCAGCCATGGCACCGGGAGGTGACCTCATTCCCAGGGAGAGCAACAACAGAGCAGCTGGGTCAGTGAAGCCAAATACTGCAAAACTAAGTTTGCTCTCGTAGTCCATACAGCACCCACACATTTGCATACACCCACCCTGAACCCAAGTCCCTGGAACTTTTTGGAAAAGAACAAACAAACAAAAAAGCAAACAAGCCTAAAAGCTACAACTTGCGACGTGTCAAAACCCAGGAAATATCTGGCATGTAATGTTTGTCTCATGTCCTTCCTATAGCAAGAAATGTTAGAAAAATGTCTGGTCCTCCAAAGAATTGGGCTGTGTGCTCTGTGCAGCATGGAAAGGCAGCCCCTCCAGCCCCCTCATGATCCCCAAGCCTTCAGTGCTGGGATCAGCACAAGGAAGGATGCCAGAGAAGAAGTATGAGATTACCTCTCAGCAAAGCCCTTTGGCCTGAATCACTGACATCTTTGATTTAAACAGTAATTTAAAACACGCATGATGAGAAGTCAGGGAAGGGATCCAGGAAGGCCTGGGGTCGAGCCAACCTGGTGTATCTGCCAATTTGCTATTCAGAAGGTAGGTTTGCTAGGAAGGGGCAGGATCATGGCTGAAACCTGTCATTGCCTCAGCTGAGCCACAAGACCCTTATTCAGAAATGACCAGAGATTGCCTGGCTGAGCCAGCACTGCCTTGCTGGATGCTACAGCTCTGCTGCTCAGCTGCTCTAAAGCATTGTATAAAAGGATTTGGGGAAAATCCTGCCATGCTTCCTCCAGCTGATCAGAGAGCCCTGCTGATGTGTGCCCCATGGATTCTTCTCTGGGCCACCAAGCCAATGTCTCAGTGGTGAAGATTGAGTGTGAGGATAGCAGGCAGAGGCAGCAGGAAAACTGCTGAAGGAACAGAAAAAAATCTGGATTAAGGGAACCACAAAAGGAGCACACATACAAAGAATATATATCCCAGGCAGCTTTTTTCCACTGTTATGTCTCTCCCAGACCAGTGGCTTTCCTGAGTGGTGCTGCTGGCACCTGCCTCTTGACATGCAGAGACAAAAGCGAGCAGGGTAAATCCATTCTTTACTGACACATCCTAACTGCTTGATCTTCAAGAAAGAAGTATATGGCTCTAGATAAAGGTTTCCCAGGTTGAACACTACTGCAAAACTGACACAGGCCCACTGCTAGTGGGGGCCGAGATATAGAATAATCAGTGGTTTCACTTTAGTGAAGGAAGAGGTGAGTTCTGATCCAGCTGAGTCCAATCTCTGGCTCTGGTCCATCATGAGCACTACTGGTGGGTAATTGCTTGTTGGGTTTAGATGCCAAGATGTTATTCTAACAAAAATTATCTTTTTACCTGCCAGGCAATTTCAGATTCTGCCCTGATACTGGTTGTGTCATTTTTCCTCTCCTGGGTCAGGTTCAGGTTGGAAACTTATTTCTGGAAGGGGGCAGACAGAAGAAGAGGTCTCTGACTTTGAATCAAATTCTGTATGATCGTGACTCAATGATCATAAATCCTTCAGGGCCTGAAACCTAGCAAGGGAATAAAGGAAGAAGCTCTGTCTCTCTTGCATCAAAGGGAGGGAAAAAAGATGTGAAGGAGACAAAAGGTGCTGCAGGGTATGTGAAAATCAGAGCTCCCATACATCTTGCTGAAGGCTGCCAAAGTAGAGCTCTCCACAGCCACCCCATATCTACGCAATGCAGCGGTGGGAGCGATTTTAGATAAGATCAGGCCCAGAAAGAGCATGCCCGGCTCTGTTTCTTCCAGCAGAGCAATATGGAAACCCAGTGCTGGGAAATCATTTTTCTGTGCCAGTAAAGAGTCAGGGAGTTGTGTGCAACCATTCAGGAGCCTCCGCTCCCACGCATCCTCCTGCTCCCTCCCTGAAACCCTGCCAGGACGGCAAAAGAGGAATTGATTTACGTGCAGTAAACCAAATAAATAGATAAATACATAAATAGATACAATAAATTACACCCTTCCTACCTTGCTCATCTAAAGAAAGAGAGAGGGATGGGAATCAAATTCAGGAGGAAGTCATCTGCAGGTGTGCAAAGCTGGGCACTGGGTGCTGACAGCTCTGGTAAACATGATATTTGTTCCCTAGGAGAGAATTTCAAACTGCTCTTTGTGAGACCTGTCACTCACTGTCTCCTTTTCTCCGTAGTGAAATCTCTCTACTGTGAGCTCATCGGGGTCAGAAGCAGTGGAGGAGTCCGGCTTGAGTTTCCACAGTGTTTTAGTTCTTGTTTTGATGATTTTTTTCTGAAAGAACACTGCAGAAAAGCGTCCCCTTGGCTGAGTATAACCCACTGACAGTCATTTTGCTTCCCCATTTGCCCACTTGTGTCAGTGGCAAGCCAGTGAGCTCCCAAGCATTTTGTAAAATGTCCACCCAGCTGAGCAGGCTCTTCTTCCGTGGTCAGTGGCAAATTGCCTGGGGAAAGAATATAATAAAGTTACAGTGCTAACCATCCTGTGGCTGGGACCTCCCAATTCCTATTAATGAGCTCCTTAAAGCACTAGCTGAGAAGGCTGCCCTATAGACCTTGGTGTTTAATAGACACCAGCCTCGGTGAATCATCCTCTTCCCTGCTTCTGGCATCCTCAGCATTCAGTGTCAAAAGAACTTCTCATGGGAAGTGTATATAATATAAAAAATTTCGAGCATCTCCTTTGACCTTCCCCAAACTGACCCTACTATTTGAGATCTGGTGTCCCACAACCATGCACTATTACTTCTTCCTTTGTCCTGTCCTCACCTGCCCACACACCTGCAAAAACGCCAAGAACAGGTCTCTAATCCATGGATTCTTCTCATGAGCTCTCTCTCAATAAAATAATCAGAGATCCAGCCACTACATTAGCCTATCTATTCCATGGAATTCAGGAGAGAGCTCAGTGTCCAGAATTGCCTGGAGACCCAAACACACGACAGAAAAGAGGGTTTTTCTTCTACTGGTCTTGCCAGGTAGCGAGCTCACATTCTGTTCATTCTCAGCTCACATTCTGTTCAAATACAAATGCCCTTTTCCTCTGTGCACCATCAGCAGCAGAACGAAACCATCCAAGTGAACAGTTCTTTTTCACTTTATCACATAAATTCTTGAAGTGATGTTACAACAGAGCTAAATTCATCTTTGCCCTGACACCAAACTCCCACAGAAGGCAATACAAGGGCTGGAAATGGAGAAGATTTAGGGTCAAGATGTTTCCATGTACCACCTAATTCAGTTTAACACAATGACCAATAGCAAACTGCAGCTGGGATAAAACTGAGGGTAGTTCTAGTTGCTTTAAGACCTCTTGTGGGGTCCATACAGGCTTCCCTAGCCTTTAGAAAAAGAAGGAAAAGTATTCTCTACTGTTTGTCCTTATGCCAGCATTTTCCTGCCTTCTCCCAGAGCAGCAGACTTGTTGTTTTCTAATCCCAGTGTAGATTAGGAGCTACAGACCAGGATTTCCACACCCAATAGTGTTCTAGAACTGTAGCAGATCAAAAGAATAATTAAAAAAAAAAAAAATTGAATACTAAAACCGGAGAGAAAAAACGTGGATTTGACAGAGACACACATAATCTACCTGTACCTCTCTTTGTCTCACACTATTACCTTGGGCCCTCTCTCTTCACTAATATCTCTTCTCCTTGTCCCCCAGAGGCTGATTGCTCTTTCCTCAAATTGCCTAAACATCTGACATGGAGACAGTAAGTGAAGAACAAGTGTTTCCCACCTGTGTGCAGCTGAAAATGGTGCACTCTCATTTCAGACCCCAAGAAAGGCTGCTGAGCCCCAAAGTGGATTTGTTTTTCTTAATCTCCTAGTTAGTCTAAGGAGAGATATTCCCTCTCTTTGAAAAACCCACTTCTAATAAAAATAATTCATTCCGCTTCTGGGTGAAACCTCAAAATGTCCAAATTTGCTGGAAGTGGGTTTCTGACCTTTCGACGTGAAAGATGAGCTGGCACATTTCCCTGGGAAACCTTGCTTTCAGGCAAACGGTTTGACAAAGTCAACCTGTTCCCGCAGAACCTCTCCAATCTGCCCGGTGGAGTTTCCAGCCAAATCCCCCCTCCTGCCCCACTCCAGCCCTCTCTGTTACAGCCGGAGAAGAAAGCATTAGTGAAACAGAAGGATCCCTTCTTGCTTTCAGAGTGGAAATGAAACCAACATTAGCCTGTTTACAGAGGATCTTCATGTGAAGGCTCAGGCCAAGAGCAAATACCAAACAGGCCTGGGGTTAGCCTTTCCAAGCAGCAGAAAAAGCTATAAACGTGGCCATAAAAGAAAAAAAGAAAAGAGAAAGGGGAAAAAAAAAGAAAAGAGAGAGATAGAGAGAGAAAGAAAAGAAGGCAGGTTAAAAAAAAAATGCAGGTGCTCTTTCAGCAGAGTTCTCTGCTCAGCAGTTTTCTTTCAAAGCTTTCCAGTCCCACTGTTTGCTGAGTTGCTCTGGGCTCAGCTGCAAGGCAGGCCAGAAAGTACATGCACGGGCCATTATTGCCGGGCTGGCTCGGCGTGCCTTCTAACCATGTGCGGATGCTGTTGCATTGTCTGAGCCTCCTGGCAGGCTCCCAAGGGGGCTTCTTGTTTGCCCTGCCACATCTGTTTGAAATTCTGGCACATCTCAGCCTGAGAAATATGGTTTATGGTGTCATAGCAACCACTTTTTCTTGATCTGACAAGCAAGGCAACGTTATGGAGGCCTGGAAGTGCTCCTTGCAGATCTGGTTGCAATGGATAGAAAGCTCCTGAGGTTACTGATCGCATGTATAACCTGTGCTGGTTTTTTCCCTTCCCTTGTTTGCTATTTCCCACTGTGCCTTAAATCACTGTACTTGTGGCAGTGGGTTAGTTCAGAAGTTTGAATGACACCATCAGACCTGTTCTTGAAACTTCAAAGATGTCCAGCTTGGACCTCTGTTGCCCAGCTGCAAAAGGCAAAGACATCGTAGGTCCACAAACCAAGACCATCTTGGTACGAGACCCCAATATGGAGCAGAAATTTGCCTTTCTGTTCCGGTTGTAAGAACATTAAGCTGCCTAAGGGGGACTTGCTGAGCATGTCTGTCCTTTTTCCTGAGGAGGGATGTGAGGTGGAAGGTGTTGTGTGTGTTTCTGCAGCAACCCTGTCTTGGAGCAGCATGGACAGAGCCACGAAGTATATCCTCCACCTGATACTGGAGCCTGAGGTGAAGGAAAGATCCTGAAGCTCCAGCCGGAAGATAGATGGGAAATTTAGTTAATCACTGCCAATGTTAATGAGTCAAAGCATCCTCTACCTTTGGGCTGGGCAGTGTTGCTAATTAGCACACAGTCATCAGTAGAAAATGTGTTTGCTGGGTCTCCCAGTGAAAGCCATGTGGATTTGTCCTTCCTTGGCTGCTCTATGCCCAGTGCCGTGTAACTATAGCCAGGGTGCAGAGGCCATGGCCTCCTGCCAGTGCTCCCTCCTGTGACACCGTGGTGGCGTCAGCAGGAATGTAAACGTTTGGCAAAGACAAAGAGAACAAAGCCACCTGAATCTTTTCCCCCTGGAAAGGATCCTGGCAGGAATCACAGGAATGTTCCTCGAAGCAAACGATACTGGAGAAACTGAAAGGATGAAATCCTTGCCACCAGTGCCTGGCTCCGGGCTTGAGGCACTGCAGAAAAGGCTTTGTGTGGAGGCATGAAAGCAGAGCTGAGCCCCAGCGAGAGCCATCTCTGCATGCAGGTACTGTTGGGGTGGATGGGTGGGTGATCACCCTCCAGGGAAGCACCTTGCCTTCCTGAAGAGACCAGCTGCCAGGTGTGATTTTCCTCTGCTCTCCTGCAAGTGTACAAATGGGGGCTGAATGGTATGGATTTGAACAGTAGTAGGCTGAGCTGAAAGCAGAACATTTGTTGTATAACTTAAAAGTAGGTCAGAGACAGGTTATCCCCAAGAAATGGACTTGGCTTGGCCAAGAGGAGTGAGCGTTTGCAGGGCTGTTAAAAACTTGTGCTTCCCCAAAGAAAAGCATTAACAAGCAGGGGAGGAAGGGCAGTGGATCCAATTAAAAACACACGGCAAGACAAAAATGAGAGAAAAAAGAAAACAGATTTTTTGAAAATGCCTTAAAAACATGCAGTGGGATAATCCAGATTTGTTTGCCATAAACGAGGAGGCAATCACAGTTCAACACAGGTGTCCAGGCCCGGTGGGAAGGCAGGAGAGAGGGCAGCCAGGTTGCAAAGAGAATAATTACAGACTCCGTTGAGGGTATCGGCACTTATTTTGGGGTATGAGTCCAACTTTGCTGTGAGGATTCCATTTGGAGGCATGCCATGGAGAAAACTCTCAGGAAATATCGATTATCGCTACCCACAAGGATGTGAGGAGCTGGAGTCTTCCCAGCTCTGACACCAGCCCGTGAAGTAGAGCATAGCCTGCTAAGCCCACGCCTCAGTTTGCCCACCAAGATTCTCCCCTGACAATAAGATCCTGATAACTTTGTCACACATTCTGAGAGCTCTGTAGGGACAGCAAGTGTCAAAGTAGGAAAGATATCATTTTGAACATACTAAAATAGCTAACTAGTGTTCTGGTCTTCTTTATGAAGTTCGTTGCCTGAAGGGCTGCACCCTCTGTTATGATCATCCCAAAGACTACACAAAGCTCCCAGACAGTCAGTCAGGGGTACAAGTTTGCCCATTAAGGGCTGATGGCTGCATCAATTTGTGTAAAAAATGCAAAATCTCCCCAGTCACATCCAAGCCAAATCATTCTCCAATGACTTGAAACAACAGAAACCCAACAAATTATATGGAGTGAGTTACTTGCTTTCCCTGCTTTTTCGTCTGTTTTATGTCGTGGTTTACTATCAAAATGTTTCAAACTCAAACGATAGCAGGGACTCCTGAGGTCCTGGTGTCTCTTGCTGAAGCATGACCGTAACAAACCCCTTGAGCTTGGCTGGGACTTCTTTAAATTCTTCTTTTCCTACCAATGGTTTCAAAGAAACTGTGAGTGAATTTGGGTTACTTAGGTAGGGTTTGTGTCTAGGAAAGTGCCGTCTAACGGGAAGTCTGCTGCTGAGAGGGATGGACCCACCTCTGCATTTGAGATGGCTCACACAGGTTCTGGAATTGTCTCCTAGGTGAAGAAAATTAAGATAACATGGTCATTGTTCTGTGAACAAATAGGGCATTAGCTGTGAGGTAAGAGTTAGAAATGGGTAAGTCTTGACTGAGGTCTCCCAGACAGCGTGAGATAGAGAAAATCTTGCTCTGGTGCATGAAGACGAGTGCAATGAAAGTGGAGGAAAAAGACAGTTTTGCATGGGAAAAAGAATTTGTCAAACCCTTAGTTTGGTGAATGCAGCAAAGGACTTGCTTTACATTATGCTAGCTGTTTGTGATGTGGAGAATGCCATATTTAGGGAGGAGAAATGCACACTTTCAGATACAATTCATCTGCATGAATGTAGACAGTTACTTTTTGGATGTGGTGATTCATACCCAGGCCTCTGCTGACTCCACTGATTACATCTGCAGTGTAATGTACAACCTCCACAATGGGCTGCAGAGAACACTTAACGTGATTAATTGAAATGGGGTTGTCAGTACAATGTCAGATGTGTTGCATCCAAATTCTGTCAGTCCTTGGGCTGTGAGCCAGTGCCATCCTACCACCAGCTGGGATGAATTTAGGCCAGACTGTGATGGAGCTGCAGGATGCTCTGCACTGCGACCAGGGCAGAACTGCAGCAAGGATGGAGGGAGAGGGGTGCCCAAAAAAGGAGGTAAATGTGACTCAGGCCTCTGACTGCAGGGCTGTTGTCAGAGAAGAGTTGCAATTCTAAATCAGAAGGAATTTCTGGGGGTTGCATGTAGCTTGGGGTAGGTCAGTGCTCTGGAGTGAGCTGTGAATGAAAGGGGAATCAAGCTGCTAACGCCTTAGGGATTCGGTGCCTTGCAAATGAGCTGGTTAAGATAATTTTTTCATCTGAATTTACCTGACATCAGCCACTCTCAAGATACTTGCAAGGTACTTGGCTAGAAAAAGTACAGGTGTGTTCCAGTGCAGCTGTGTCTATCCTTCTCAGTTAGGGGCTTGGAAGAGTTATTGCCTCTTCCAAGAAGAAAGCAGGTTTGTTTTTTTTTTCTGGGACAGGAGAGATTGAGGAGGGGTTTGACCTAGAGGGCTTGTATGGTCTAAGCTGAACTGGGAGCCAGCAGTATTGTGGGTTTTCCAAGATCCTGACTCAGCTTTTGACCTTTGGCAATTCATTGACCTGAGTCAGAGAATCTGGAAAGCTGAACAAAACTTAGTCTGGAAGGAAAGTAAAGATGCTGGATTGAGCTGAGCTGTCAGCCTTCTGTATTTGGGCAAATTTCTGTTCAGAAATAGAAATAGCCTGAACTGCCATGCCTTCCTCAGGGATTTATATGACTTTGGATCATCCCTTCCATTGCTGCTCTGAAGTAATATAAGAAAGGAATATGAGATGAAATGAACTGTGATTAGCTCTGTTATCAAGATATATGCAATTCAATAAATCAGAAAACTTGATGGACTTGCTTTTTAACGATCCAGTTAGGATTTCTCATGGGGAGGTGGAAGAAATTCTAAAGAGAAGTTGCAAAAAATAATTTTATCTTCTTTCTTTTAATTGAGTTTTAGAAAGAAGTTCTGTTGAGAAGGGATGGGTCTGCAGAAACAGTAGTTGGAATAAATCAAGTGTAGGGATTCCATGCCTGGTGTTATTGCTGATTTCTTACACAGACTGGGGCAAGACGCCCAGTCTCTCCTCCTTCCCATGCTCCAGCTGTAAAATAAGGCAACCATATTTGCGTGGAAATGTTTTGAGACTGTCCATTCACATATATGTTGCACTATAATCCAACTAATCCATGAAGTCAAATCATATGGATGCTCTCAGGTTATTGCAAAGGGAATCAAAAACTCTAGAGATCTCTGAATGAAGGATAAGAATTTCCTCTTTTTTAATTTTTCTTCTCTCAAGCACTGCACAAACAAAAATTAAAACCTGGCCTTCCGACAACTAAATTTCTCCCACTGTTTTCCAGCTTCAAGTGAAGGTTTACATCAGCTGTTTTTTAATTCACTCTCTTTCCTTGGATTAAACAGGAATTTCAAGAACAGAAAGACATCTGTGTACATCACTAAGCAATGTGGTCTTGAACACTGCCGAGTTCTCCTTTCTGCTGCTCCTCACATCAAGTCCAGTGGTGTTAAATGCGAGAAGTTATGTCTGTCTGAAAGCCAAGATAACTCCCAACTTGTGTTGATTGTCCACAAGGCTGGAGAATGGGACTCACAGTTATTCAATGGCACTGTACCGAACAGTAAAGGCATAGTGTTTCCAATTAAGAGGTCTGATAGTAAAAGAAGATTTATGGAAAAGATGGTAGATTAACAGAAGAATGCTGGCCCAAGAATTCTGAGGGCACTGACTCAGGGAGACGGATAACTGCAAGCTCCCTAGGGTTCACCAGGCCCCCTTACCACATGGTATTCATTAGGAAGCCCCAAAAGCAAGTGTTCGGCCCATAATTGTGTGACTGCCTTCCCTTCTTCACTGAACCTTTAAACAGTTAACAGCACTCTATATCTTCCCTGCAGCAGAAGCAATTCCCAGACGTTTAAGCATTTCCATTGCAAAACACAGCTTGGGATTCTGGACTCGGTTATTTGTTTGGAAGATGTAGACAAAATGAAAGTGTAGCAAACTCATACCAGATTGGATCCACTTCAGAAGCTGCCAAACAGCTGCCAGTGCTGTCGGGTCAGAAAGCTTGCCAGGCTGTTCCCTGGGGCAGGGGGAGATTTTAATGGGGGAACCTGGGATCTGGAGATGAACTATACAGCTATCCTGGAACAGAATATGCTGTCTACTGCATTTTCCCACCCACAAGTATATAAACATGCCCCCTACCCCCCTTTCCAGGCTGAAATGCAGCTGATCTATAGCATATCCAAAAAAAAAAAAAAAAAAAGCCACTGGGCAATTAGCAGTTGCTGCAGTGTCACTTCACACAAAAGAATATACGCAAGTTGGGGACTTGGGGAAGAACAAGAGAAAAAAGAACAGAAAGAAAAAAAAAATCTGTTGGATGCCATGTAGCTCAGTCCCATGGTAAAAGCCCTGTTTTTAACCTCTGGGTCACTCCTTTCAGCCCGACTTTGCTTCGAAATATTGGAGAGTGAGTGGAAGCTGTTCCTTTGTAGTCTAGGAAGGAGGAATGTCGCATTAGCCTAGGGGAACAGGCAAACTGCTTCACTGAGATAGGAAGGTAGATGTTAACTGCAAAAGTAAACTTTCTGAAAGCATGTGAGAAATCCAGTCAGCTGGGAGTCTTTAGCTACAGCATGGGACTTTTCTTTTGCTTCTGTCTTAAAGAAAACCACCAAAGAAGAAAAACTCCAACAAAAAAACCCCCCAAAAATATATCTAGGGCGATCTGTAGCTCAGACAGTTTGGCACCTTTCACCAGCCTGAAATGAGTTAAAAGGAGAGAAACAAACAAGTTGAATGGGATACTGAGGTTCAAAACTCTTTGGAAATAGAAATAAACAAAAAGAGAGAGGTTCTTTATTTGCTGGATTTAGATCTGAAAGGATTTTTGTTTCATTTTTAATACGTAGAAAAGACAGGGAAATATCTTCCTCTCTTTAGGGACTTACGAGAGCTCACCTTGTAAATCTGTCCATTTGGAAAGGTACAAACTCTTCCATATGTCATTAGTAATGTATGTCTTCAGCTTCTCCTGATCTCCCACTTGTGTGAAGGGGAGCTCTCCCTCTGTTATCAGAGATTAGGCAGAGACAACAGAAAAGAAATCCAACAAAAGTGAGATTAAGTCGGTAAATTACAATGCAAAGGGTTTTGGAAAAACATCCTCTGGGGCTGCTTGAAATTTTCCATCAGAATATTTTACAGTGGAAAATTGCCTTTCAAAAAAAAAGCAAAGTTGTTTCGTGCTATGACCAATCTCTCAACAAGGCTGCAGAGTGGGGCAGGAGGCCTGGAGATTCAGCTGGGAAATCTTTGGACAGTGTCTCCTAGAGGCGGTCACCGCAGAGCTTTGTGTCCCCATTCTGCTCCAGTGCTGGGCTTGCCGTGTGAAGTGCATTTCTCACGAAGCACCATGGTGACACGACTTTCATGGTGCATGGCGTTGTCTCAGCAGGAGAGGGGACCATGCCGCACCATGAGAGATGTGGGCCAGCCAGGAATGTCAGCTCACAGGGAACAACAGGGACACAAAGCATACCGGCTACAACTCCCACAGGGGAGCAATTCTGACCTTAAATGGAGGGCTCTTGGCCAAATATTTTCATTGTTTGGTAAAATCTCAATATTTTCCATGGGAAAAGAAAACAAAAACACAATACTATTAATAATAATAAAAAAAAAAGAATTATTTTCAGCCCCGATTTATCCAATCAGGGTTTGAGAAATCCCAAGGACTGCGTTTCTATTAAGAGAATTCTTTCAAGAACCCTAAAATATAAAGAGTGGGAACCACACATTGTTTGGGACCAATCAGAGTGTTTGACTGGGACCACAGAAGAGGTCGGGGAAGTCCATCATGTGTGGTTCAGGCTTGGACTGGATTAGCAATTGCCAAGCAATGTTAAATCACATAAGGCAGGAGCAGCCAAAACCTAGCAGTGGACAAGTCAATATATTTGTGTTTAAAGTCAAGTGTATGGTGGTTCTGGCAAAAGCCAGCATGAAGAATGAGATAGTGACTGTCTTCATATTAGAAGAACTCATAATGGGTTTGTTTGTCTTAGATCCTGTTGTCTCTAACTTTCTTCCTTCTCTTGCCCAAGAAAGACCTTGTTAAATAATCTGTTTCAAGAGCTGAGCAGGTCTTGATCATGAACAGTTAACATTGCAAGTCTTCAACAAGACAAGAGTGATCGAGAGAGAAAGGAAGGGAGAGGGATTTGTGTCTGTAAATTGCAAAGAGATACAATACTCACCTTTCACTTATGCTCAGTTTCACGTTTCTGTTGAACAGCATCCGATACCTTCCATTTTCCATAGGTGAATTAGCCAAACAACAGACAGACAATAGAGACAAATTGGCTAAGTCAGAAAACATTAAATGAAAATGAGCTGGCCCTGGGAAGGAGGGAGGGGAAATGTTGAGGAAGCCTTTACTAGTAAGTGATCCTTCCTTGGATTTTTTACTTGGTTTCCAGTGAGCTTGGGAACTGACAGATGAAGGCAATGCCCTGGGAAATCTTCACAAGAGATTATATGTTCTGTAGCCCTTTGCAATTACACCTGCACTGTGTCATTTATGTCTCCTTGGGCTGGGTCCGTATTGGGGTGTATTTTTCCTCAGCACTGGTGAGTAGTGACCTTCCTTTGGGTCATTATTTGTGGTGCTGAAGGAAAATACTTCTCTCTCTCTCTCTTTCTGTGTTTCTATATTGAGTAAAGAAATCAAAGTAGGTTGGATTGTGTGGAGTTCCAGTGTCAAGACAAAAGGGTCCCCACAATGACCCATCACCTGAAACAAAACTGCCAAAAGTTGTGATGTGCTCAGGCCTGATTCTAAGACTTAGGAGTTATTCCAAGAGTGATATAAATGATAAAGTGTTCTTTAACACTTCCCCCTAAAATAAATGTTTAAAGTGTTTCCTGAAAGGTTGTTCTCAAGGGAATTAGTCTCATGACTGACAAAAGAGAAGGTGGAAGGAAAAGGTTAGGCATTCTGAAAGGCTTTCTACCCAGCATGTCAGAAGAAAGCAAAGCGTGATCTTGATAACGTAAATTAGGGAAAAGGGTGGTAATACAGCCAAATCATAAGGAAGCATAAATGTACAATTATGTCTTTAGTATCCTCTAAGTTTTTGGTATTTTGTTGATTCCTGGCTGGTGATAATGAAATTCATCAGTGATGGACATGCTAGATATAAGTGAAAGGAAGGCATTTGTGTAGGCAATTTTTTCCTTGTGAGATTCAACCAGAGGCCTTGAAATCTTGATAGTTCTTTAATATGAGGTAATATTCATAAGACAGTTTATCGCTGAAGAATTTTCAAACTGTGCTAAGTCAGGAACTTAAAGGGGCAGCCAGAAAAAGAGTACTGATAGCTATTTAAATATAAAACGCTTATGTCCATCTGTGGAAGTCCTTAAGCTTGAGACTGGTGGGAGAACAAAACTCTCCCTATTAACCCTGTTCATAATCATTTCCCTTGGCATCTGCTATTAGCCACTGTCAGCAGTGATGCTATGGAATAGAAGGATCCACTCTGTCATGGTTTGTCTATTCATGTCTTCTTGTGATACAAAAAAAGTGCTGTGTTGTTTGAAGCAAACTTCTCTGTGTGACAAACACTTGCTTTAGAAAGTGCTAACCAGCCCTTTCTATGAATGTTGTAAAAAACATGAGATGGTCAAGACCAATTAGACATTCCTCTCCAGTCTCTTCTTGGAGGAAAGAAAAAACCTGTGCCTTGTGATCTGCACAAATCTCATCTCCATTGTGATATTGACACTAAAAAAAAGCAAGTGTTTCTTTATGTTTTTGAGACACTCCTCAGTGGAGCCATTGTCACCACAAAGCACATTTTCTTGGTCATTGGCTTCTCCCTCTACTACATCTATGTCCTTACAAACAGTTCAATGTTTTTCTCTTATTTGGTTCAGCCACTGAACTCAGGGGGGGTACCTTATCCAGCACAATTGTCTCTGAAAAGCACCAAAATCCTCCCTCTCCAGGGATACAACTGCCTTGCAGCTAAAGGCAGGACTGGGGCTCAAGCTGAACAGACTTGAAACTGAATCAAGCTCATTGGGATCCTGCATTGCAGAATATCCATCAAATTTTCTGATCTACTCTTAGGCCCTGAGCTCCCAGCTAAAACTCCTTACATCCTGCTGATATTTCCCTCAGGAATAAAACTTCTTGAGGTGTGACTTCCAAAGACACAACCACTACCAGGCTGCAGTGGGTATGTCCCTTCCAAAATGCAAACCAGCACAAGGAGGCTGAACTGGGGCATCCATCCAATGGAGTGAGATGCCCTCCCTATTCCAGTTCACAGCTGCCTAAACAAGCTGACCTAAAACCTTCTGACCCTGGCAGAGATGTAGGGCAGATGCCTTCCAAGCCTCAATAATTGGCACGCAGTACAACTGTAGGACAGAAAACAGTTCAAGTGGCTCTTGGTGATGGTTGAACTAAGCTCAATGTAGTCTGACTGTTCAGCTGAGCTTCCCTGCCTGTCCATCTGCATTGACTCAGCTCTCTTAGCTCAGACCACAAGAGCACCAAAATCTTGCAGCTTGGTTGGCTGTGAGGTAACAATTCCTTTGGGAGGACTCATTCTTCTTGGGAAGGATCTTCTTCCCCCATTTCCTAAAGGAAATTAGGCTTGAACAATTGTATTGCTGGTATTTGTACATGCCAGTGTGTTCCTCCCCAAACAACTGTCAATTTTGTTGGCCAAGTGATAGAGTTCTAAGTGATATAAACAAAAATAAGCACCCAAAGAGACATACAGAGAGATACGTGGTAGCACAAGTTCATATGTTTAAATTAGAGTCCTGAGAACAGGAAAAGTTTCAAACAGAGATCTTCATTAATCACCAGACACAAATCAGTGGGGATCCAGGCATCAGTAGTACTCTATGAACAAATAGTTTGTTTGTCCAGTGTTTCTTCCTTTCTTTTTTCTTTTTTGGTTTGAATCTGTACAGCACCTAGCATGTTGGCGTACAGAAATACACTTGCAATAACAGCAGGAGTGTTGGCACGCAGAAGGGACCGCGAAGAGGGAAGAAACCATCTTAGCAGGCAGCTTCTTCATTTTATATCAGTTTTTAATGTCAGGCCAACTCAGGGTGCAGGGGTGAGGGAGCAGAAAGTGAAGAGAAAAAAAAAGAAACACATGAAAATCCCACAACCCCAGCAACAGAAACCACAGACAAACCAAGAAAACAGCAGCATGTCCAGGGACTGCTTGCTCCTCAGCTGAAGGGCCTGTTTTCATACTCATCTCTGTCTTGTGTCCCAGACTCACGTCGCCTCTGAGGCTGAAATACTGGTTCCTTATTCTGAAAATCGAGTCTCCTGGGCTTTGGTAATATTTTCCAGCCTTTCTAAGGTGTCTGCTTTAATGAATAAGGAAATAAGAAGACAGACTGACTCCATGGGCACGGAGATTGGTTACCACTTACTTCATAGTGACTATCCAGACAGAATGAGAAGAAATGAAGCAGGGATTAATTGACTCAGATTGCCTTTGTAAAACAAGGTGGGAGGGATCAGGTAACGATTTCCCAAGCATTGTCCAAGGAGGAGGCATAAGCAGGCAGGCAGTGTGAACAGCTCACACTAGGGCTTGAAACCCTTCTTCAAAATCCCCTTGCCCTTCTGCTTTTCTCGGCTTTTCCATGGAGAGAAAAGCAGAGGGAAAAAAAGATGCATCTCCATCCTTCCTGTTCCCACCTTCCCTGACACCCTCGTTGGTTTTAGTTTTTTGCAGTGCTGAAGGGTATAATGTGTACTAGGAGACAAAACAGCCCCAAAGTCTTGACTTCCACAAACCTTGCCTTACACAGCTCAGTTACTTCTCACTTCTTTTATTTTCTTTTTAATCCCGTTTCTCCCTTCTATCCCTTAGGCTCCCTCCCACTCCCTTTCACATTTATCCCTTAATCAAATCGCTATATGCTCTTCTCAGCAATTCTTCTCTAAATCCCTCAGGCGGGTTAGAAGCCCCCTGAGGAAAGATCTTTTTTTGGCAACTGAGTTGAGATAGGAAAGAGGTCCTTGACAGAAGCATATTCCATCCCAGAAAGTTTTTAATCCTTCCAGATGCTTTGTCACAAACTGTGCTTTTATGCTGGTGCACTTTTAAAGGCAGCCAGGATATGTGCAGAGGTCAGATCACAGAGCTGCTCTGGAAAACTCTAAACTGCTCTTGCCTTTGATTCTTGTGCTTTAAAACCACTCTGAAGTTTAAATAAATGGATTAGAAATGAGTTAAAGAGCAGGGTGCTTAATGCTTCTGCTTAAATCTATAGCCTCAAGCCACAGCACTTTGGGCGGCAAGATCCTGTTAAATCTCACCAGCTCAGCAGACTCTGAACAAGTCAAGGCTTGGATGCAGATGTCTGTGGAGAAACAAGGTGAAACAGACCAGAGGAGTGGCACTGGCCCTTCTACAACAGCACAGAAGGAAGCCCAAGCTGGTGAAATGGGCAGTGGGACATACACTGGAGCACCTTCCAGAGGAGGCACCGGCACCACAGATATTTGCTGTTAGTACTAAAGCTCTGACACCATAAATTTATTTGATTTTATTCTGTTTTAGGTCTCATGATTTCCAGACTTGTTTCCAGCTGGGGAAAAGGAGGAGCAGTGATAATGTGGTGGGCTAGATCCTCTCAGGAGACTCAGCTGTCTTGAAAGGCCGTTCTGCTTCCCGTTGTTTATTATTGTTGGATGGCGAAAGGACAGCTGTTATGTTACATCCTAGAGGTAGCTGCACGTCCAGGGCTGGATGAAACGATCACTCTAAGTGCCAGCTTGGCAGCTCTTCTGGCCCTCCTTGGGGAAGGCCCTTACCCCCTGCTTCTGGTGTGGCTTTGTTCTGTGGGAGAAGAGCAAAGCATTTTGTAGCGGCTATTGAAAAGAGTTTCTCAACCTTTTAGGATAATCCCCATTTTAAAGAGGAGGAGCTGAGTCAATGAGAAAGTAAATCACTTGTGAAAATCACAGAGCATTATTGCTGGGTTTCTTGCTATCTCTCAACACTACTCTACCTGAGTGCAACACCTCTACTGACAACTCCATTTTTTTTGCAATATGAGACCAATGGTATTTATTTCTGGTTCACACTAAGGCATCAGGAGCTGAAAGAAAACCATCCACAGTGACCCAGGTAAGCCTTTGGAAGGAGGCACTGATGATTAAAATCCTGAATTTTGGATGTTCACCATACACCTCACCACATGTATAAGAGCAGTCCAACTGTGGAGGGAACAAAGAACGGGTTAGCTTGGCTTCCAGAGCTCACACACTCTTCTCTTTGCAGCAGGCTATAAATTATGCAGCATTTAAAGATGACTTTCTAAACCCCTGGCTTTAAAGCTTATTTATAACTCCCACACTGATATTTTTCAGACTCGTGACAGCTCCCACCTTCACAAGCTGGGGACATGCCAAGCACCTGGCCTTTTCTATAATGGCCCGTTCCCCCCAGAAAGCTCCCCCCACCTCTTTTTTAAGCAGTGCTTTGGATATCTCAGGGAGATTTTATTTATAGCAGAGACATAAAAAGCAAGTGGAAGAGAGTGAGGATGGTCAAAGGGAAAAGTAGCAAGTGTCCTAAATGTCTGACAAACGTCATAGGACATGCTGGAAAAAAATAAGGCCTGAGAGCAGCCAAGATCTCTTAGTGATAATTTATATAGGAACAGCAGGATTTCATGTAAAGTAGGTTAGGCTCAGACCTAGCCAAGATGGAAACTTATGACTAAAGGGGATCACCTCAGGGAAATGATGAGGGAGGTGGTACTTGTCTTTCCCAGAAGGGACTAAGCTGACCATTGGCAAAATCAGGGGCATGTGGGGGTGAGAAGGTGGCAGCCTCATGTTGGCAGACACTGATCAGTGACAGGATCCTGATGGGGTCTATGCAAAGTCCATCTGGTTCCAGGACTTTGGTTTTTTTGTTTTGTTTTGTTTTGTTTGTTTATTTAATTGATCTCCCAATGTTAGAGAGCTCACTCTTGGGGGAAGAGCCACATCTAGAACTGTAGATGGATAGAGCCTCTAGTAGCCCTAATGCTGTCACCTGGAGTGAAATACCTCCAACCACAGCTTTGGGATCTGGCTTACAGTCGGGCCTAGCTCTGAGATTCCCTGTAGGAAACGGGAGCTCAGATATTGAATCTTAAATAGACAACAAAAGCCTAGCATACAGAAAAAAGTCTCATATCAGCCTCCTTTTTTGGTAGGTGAGGCTGTTCCAGACCCATGCTGTTACTTCCAGCTTCAGAAGCACATCTATGTATCACAGTCAAGAGAAGGAGCTGCCCAGGCCATGCCGCCAGCCTGCAGGAGGAAGGTGGCTCCTGAAAGCTGAATGTAGCAGGGACTGAGCAGCATCTTACAGCAATCCAGTTCCTCAGGATTTGTTTGTAGAAGAGACCTGTTTCCCCCCTACTGATTGCCATGGCTTCAAAGCCTTGGAGTGTCTTTGGCTCCATGTGCAGCAGTGTGAAGCAGAGCCCTGCAGTCTCAGTGGGGTTTGCTCCTTCCCCCAGCCTGAGGAACATTTCTGCGCCCCAGGGCAGGTGTTTGCATTGCCAGAAGAAGACAATTCAGCTTTGTGAAATCTTTGAAGGTTTTGAATTTTTTTTTTTTTTAAGTAAAAAAGCCTGGAGCCTGATAAGCATTAAACAACAAAACAAAACAAAAAAGCCCCAATATGCATGTGAGGCATACTTGTGTCAGAACATCTGTTTTCAGCTCTATGCTTTGATTCAGATGTCTCCTCCTCTCTTGTCTGAAGTGACCAGCAGGTCTCAGAGATCAGAAATCTGGCCAGAGAAAAATCCTGCTTGAAGTTGCTTTGTCTTCCCTGCAGCAATGCCCCAGGCTTTGAAGGAATGGCACTTTTCAGCAAAAGTAAATTTAGTCAAAAATCTCTAACCACCTTCAGTCTATTCTCAGTGGCACCAGGCATTGCAGGCAAAACAAACACATCTTGGCAAAATTACACTATTGAAATTGCAGGCAGAAGAGCTCAATTTAACACCCACTAATTGTTGCACAATAGTTACAGGAATAATCGGAATTTGTTAATTAGATGCATGCCAATGAGTAATTCAAGACTGGTTTAAATAATTATTCCTATCTTCCCAATAGGCTGTGGTGGTGATTAGCTTGCTGGCTGTTTCTCTTGACTGTTCTGCTTCAAATAAAAAAAGAGGTGAGAGACATCCATGCAGTGAGCCATGGCACTCCTTAATGAAATGCTGCTCCCAGGATACTGAGATCTGCTTGCTGATGAGTGCTGTTGGTTGTTGCTTTTGACCACAGAAACATCAGAGACAGCGAGGTGGACTGCCAGAAAGCTCTTGGATCAGCGCCGTGGCAGTGAAATTAAATTAATACTTTTTAGAGTGTTTAATTCCTGAAGGAAGATGTAAGGATGACAAGTGCCACAAATTCAAATCCTCCATTGTAACCACAAGGTAAAAAAAAACCAAAAACACAAACCAGACCAGTGGCCAGAGAACAAAATTCTCCTCCCTTGGACATAGTGAAATTCCTTGGCCCCCAGCCTGGCGAAATGCCCTCTACTGGCTCAGAAAGAGTTTTTTCTTCAGTTTCACCATAAACTTGCCTATTTGCCACCTTCAGGTCTCCTAATATTTTCTCACCCTCCTTTGGTTAGCTCCTTCAGTGCTGTTTGATTCATATCATGCTTTTTTTTTGGACCGTGGGAGATACCTCAGGAAGGGATGGAAATAGAACAGTGGAAAGGAGTTAGTGTAACAGACCTTGTGAATGCTAAACAGTAAAAATTGCAGCCCAAACGCAAATATGGGGAAAAACCTCTAAAAACAAAGCCAAATTGCATTCCACTGTATGATCTGCTTACCTAGCCTTGTGAAGGAAGCAAGAGAAATGCCCAAATATCAGAGGAAAAGATGGTTTGTGCTGAGAACATTATTTATTTTCAAGTCATCAACAGTCACAAATGCTTAATATTTCTGTCAGTCTTCTCATGGACTCTAGGGAACTGTTGCTACTGAAATATTCACCTGATGGAAAAGAGCAATAGTACAAACTGGTTCTGGGTGGAAAATAATCTGTAGGATTTGCTGAGGGAGTTAAGGAAGGCAACACACAAGCAGAAGCCAGGAAACACAAAGACGGGTTTTTTTGACAAAAACGTAGGTGAATGGCTGCAAGTTCCAAGACAGTACTTTTGTATTTCCCCTCATAAAAGAGCACCTTCGAGCCCTCAGAAGCCCCTTGTCTGCATTGCACTAAAGCACTTGCTCATTTGTTGGGATGTGGGAGCAAGGGCAGAGGGGCAAGAAGGCAGCGTTAGTGGCAGAGGCAGCCTGTTTGCTCAATACACAGCCCTGCTGTGGAGGGGGCAATCTTGCTGCACCAGCAGACCCCAACAGTTTAGGAAAAATGTATGAACACCAGTCATTGCTTTCCCTTCAGGTTCCTATTCCCTGGGGCACCTATTCCCGTTCCCACAAACTATGCTGAAGCCGAGTACCATCCCCTGCTACTTATCCCCGTTACCTCAGGTTCTCTGGTGGCTGCTCTTTCTGCCTTCTGTCTTGCAGCAAGGGAACCAAGGTATTTGAGATGTCCTCCCTCTTCTTGAACCCCAACAGAGACATAGCTACTTTTCTAGTCCGTACTCGGTGCACCTCATACCTTTGACAGAAGTACTTCCTCTCTCAGCTGCTCCCTGCTCGTTTACACCCCTTTCATCATGATTTCCCAAAATTACTGCTGCTAACTAAGCTGCCTAGGCTAGGAGCACAGACAAGGTGAGCTCCCTGTTCAGTCAATGGAGAGAGACCGGGACCTTCTGGCGGTGCCTTGGTGACCTGGGTTACCCTCCAAGGGTTTCTCTTTTTGTTGACTGCAGAGGGAGCTGAAAGCCAGCAGGATGCCAATTTGTCTGCCTGAGGTGAGATAGAGCTGTACCATTGCCATGGACAGGACACTTCAGGCCAAGCCATCCAACAGAGCAACATTTGAACAGCTCACAAGAATTCAACTGTTCCAAGAAAGCAGCAGAGACGAGGACACATAAAACTGACTCAAGGCAGGGAAAAATGGCAAACAATTGCCCCTTGTTGAAATTTATGCTTCTCTTCTTACACTTACGTAAGGGATCTGAAGACAGCCAAGAACACAGAAAGCAGAGGTTCCCCAGAGACAATTTCAGTTCATGAAGCTTCAGTGGATTTTGCTAGCCCTGGACTTACTACCATGGGACTCAAACCTCTCTCTTGTGTTCACCTGTCCTATCAAGAGTAGTAGTATGACTTTCTAGTTGTCTTATGGCTCCTTGTACTGCCATCCTTTGTTCCCTCACTGTCATTGAGGAAGCACTTGAGCAGAACTTTACCAGAGCTAAGAAACAGAGAAGACACTTAAGGGTTCTTACATGACACTCAAGGTTCAAAGGTTTTCTTCAGCCTGGGATTGGTCACAATCAAATGGGAGGGGTTTTTTGG
This sequence comes from Nicator chloris, assembly GCA_013400495.1. Taxonomy (NCBI): domain Eukaryota; kingdom Metazoa; phylum Chordata; class Aves; order Passeriformes; family Pycnonotidae; genus Nicator; species Nicator chloris. The sequence continues at coordinate 28,501 of WAAE01010230.1, forward strand.
TTGATTTTTTTGGAGGTTTTTTTCAGAGTCCAAAGACCAAGACTTCTCCACCCCCAATCAAACAAAAAACACAATAACACTCTGGCCCACCGCCTTTATGGTATCCTGGGGTAATTACCCACTCACTTCAGCTGCTACAGCCCTGCATCTGGAGACCCCAGAATACACCAGTGGCCTCACTGCTGCTCAGCATTAACTCCTTGTTTCCCAACTCCCTTCTCTGCCAGCTGGTGTATGAATATTGTGGGGAAAAACTCAAGGAGTTTCTGGTCCTACTCTAATTTTTCTCTGATCGTAGAAAACTGAGTGCAAGTTGTCCCGTAGAATACAAGGAAACTCTCCCCTAAGCACTCTGTTCCAAAACACTCCTCCACCTTGATTCAAAGCTGAAACTAGATTGAACAAAAATAAAAAGAAACCAAACATCAACTACTTACTGGCCAAATAATGGACAAAGGATAGGCATCCTGAGACGGACAGAACCAGTACAGGTGGGAGAGAAGGCTGATAGACACAAACTCTCTGACACAGTGGTCTGAAGAAATATTATAGATAACAAGGAACAGGACATTTTTCTTCCATGAATCAGCATGAAAACCTTTCTGTGGATGTCAACAGAACATGTGCTTTGCCTAAATACCCCACTGAATTCTTTAATTTCCAATTTCTGTGATTCAGAGGCATCAACTGGATTGTTCTTCTCTGTTTGATCTGAGATATCCAGCCCTTCCCTGCAATGTCTGATTGTCTTTGACTTTCTGGCTCTAGTTTAAGTGGCTACAATAATCCTAAACAGAGCTCTCTACATTTCAGCAGACACAGGTCAGGCAGTAGTGACGTTTTTGATAATGGTTCAGAGTTTGTTACACTGAGAATCAGGGGATGTCAAGGGATTTACCACCTGAGATTTACCCACCTTCCCTAAAATTATTTTGGATGGAAAGGAGCAGCAAAGTCCAATATAATATAAAGCACATTTTTGGCTAACATCTGAAATGCCTTCAGATATCATCTAAAGTTACACACACATGTCCCCAGTGAAGCCTGAAACAAAGCTCTCAGAGAAGACAGGATTAATTCGAGGTCAGAAGGGCTTTGCTTTCTGTCATAACATTGCCATGATGTAGTACCAAACTCATTACTAACCGTGACACGAAGCTAAGAGACTAAGGAATGGTTTAGAGTGTGTTAGCTTATACTCCCCTTCCACTGCAATATCTTCTCTTGAGGATGGCAGCAAACAATCTAAACAAGGACTTGTGTGTATGGAACAACTTAGTCCCCATGCAAACAATATGGGGACACCAGGGATTTCTGTGAGATGTTATGTTTTTGTTGTATCCAAATTGCCTACAGATTTTTCTATGTGTCAGTCTCAGCTTGGAGGGGGCTGTGTTCTTTAATTAAACCAAGTGCTTAGACAGTTGGAAAGAAGGGAAACTAGTTCACAATATGTCATCTGACCTTTTATGTCTTTTTCCTCAGCTCTGATCAGCTGTGAAGCAATTCTGAACTTTTCAAAACAATTTGTTCTTCAATTTGGAATAATGACAGTAAATAGCTCTTTAAATAGCCTCATTTGTCAGCTGTCCATTGGGATTAGTTAACATTAAAGAGCTGATCTCCTTTAACTGGATACTTTAGCTGTCTACTGCTGACTTTCCATATGATCCCAGGTAGGTGTTGTTCTCCGAGCGTCTTGGGTTCACCAGTTATAAAGTTGGAAGTTCTCTAATTGTTTAGTTCTGAAACACTGAGAGCTGAGGATTTCCATGAATTCAACCCTTTTTCAGTGTACCAACTGCGAAAAGACACCTCATACTCAGCAACAAACTCCCTGCACTAGAGGTTGTACCATCAACTAAAATTTAGTTGCTTCAAGGATAAGTCATACTTTTGCCTGAACATTTGCCCCTTCTTTTTGGCCTGGCTGTGTGTTTCTTCAGCCTCTACAAATGAGCTGTTGTTATCTATTAATTCTCTGTCTACTTTTTCCTGTCTATATAAATACAAACTTAGAGTCAAAGTTATGCTTGTGAGCTGTGCCTGAACAAGCACACTCTGCTGACAATAGCAGATTTAAAAAAAAAGCTACCAGGTTCCAGTTATTTTGAGTATAATGCTCATGTGTGATGTCTCCCCCAAAACTTCAGGACTTTCGTTATTGTCACCATCGCAAAGTTTACTCTGAACTTCTTATACTCTGTCTGATTAATCTAAGCATTCACTGCAGACGCTTCTGACATTTATGGAGCTACATCAACTTGTGTGGAGCAACAGGGATCCAACAAAAGATGTCAGAATCCACCTATAGTGGGAGTCCAGATGAGAAAAGGGAGTGTAGTGAAGAAAAAACCCTATTATTTACACATCTCTCTGTATAGCAACTATCTTGTATAGCAATTATCTTCTGCCGATGTCATGGGCCCTCCACAAAGCTGGATGTCTTGAACAATGCCTCAGTATATTGGATGCAAGCTCTGCTCTCTCCCTGCTTCAGCTATCCTTGATTGCACGCTTCCAGGTGCTGATTTTCAGATTAAGATAGTTTTTATTTCAGACTTTTCACACGCTGCCAACGGGGTGTTTGATTACATCAATAGAGGCAAAATATCAGTGCTTAGTGGAAATAAAGAGATTTTTTTTAAGTGGGGAGATCTATTTTTGTCACTTCCTCCTGTGGGACAGGTTATCAAGATGACCTGCAAACAGCATTGTGGCAAAGAACAGCTCACTGTTTCGGGAGGGGAGGGGAGACAGATGGTATTTAAGGTGTGTCATAAACAGTGAAGGACTCTTTGGACAATATCCTAATAAATACTTTAAAAAGAAACCACCAGACTCTCATAACAACATACAGACTGTCATCCTTTCCCTCCTGCTCTGTAATCTAGTTAAGGTTTTCCTTATGGTATTGCCACAATGAGCTCAGCTATAAGGACAAACTTTGGAGTCACTGATAAGAGATTCTGAAGGACTGTTTATGGGCAGCACCCATGCAGAAATCAACAGAAGGAGCGTGCTTGTCTTCAGGCTGGGATGCCTTACGAGGCCTGCACCTGCCCCTCAGAGATATTTTTCCAATTGTAGTGTATATCATGGACCCAGCAGGTCCCATGGGCCCTACCTTAGCCTGGTACAGTGTCAAAAAGCAGCATATGATCATAATTCTGGGACTAATGACCTCCTGCAGAGAGAGGTGGACTTTAGTTGTGCAGTGCTTGGCTCCAGGTTGAGTTCTGTCAGGCTTTTACCTCTGTGTGATGGATGCAGAAGTAAGACTATTTGGAGGATATTCTCCAGGAGGAAGCCCCCAGTCATCTCTCAGCAGACCTGTAAGGGAGGGAGGGAGGGAGATGAAAGGCAGTTAGTGCCAACATCTGGAAGACAACCCATGTATTGTCCTGAAAAAATGCTTCCCTTTCCCCAGTACTGGGGGCTGCTGTAACTCTCCTCCCCATTTTTGGGTTGAAGCTTTCTGGTCCTGCTTCTGGATTGACAAAATCCACTCTTTGTTATCCCCTAAGTCCCTCAGAGGGAAAGAGTATCATAATATTCTTGACACAGTGGTCGCCTTCCTCCCAGACCCAATTAGCTCCAGGAATGGAGCTTTGAGACTGCCTTCCTACTTGGACTTTCTCCAGGGAGACCACTAGGCCAGACAGCCACTGTTGCCATGAGCAGGGTGTTTCTACCAGGAGTGCTGACAGCCTGTTTTCATCAGCTCCGAATGGAAAAATTGTTTGGAAAAAGGCCTGAAATGTTTATCAAAGAACCACGGCATTTAGTGTAAATGATGAAATGACGGCAAATTAATCTAAAACCCACCATTGCCGCTATCAGGAATCACGGGCTGTAATAGCTGTGATATGGTCAGTGGGAGTTTCACCCCCAGTTCTGTGTGTAGTGGTTTCATAGGCAACTCTTGTCTTTCAGCTAAAGTGCAGCTGCTTCTGGGGTGGATCACAAGCTCTGCAGGGCACCAGCAGAATTCAAAGGGGACCATTGCATTGGTCATGGCTACTTCGTGCTGCTACATCTGCCCATGGTCTTTGGAAGCCTTTTGCCTTACACTCTTAAGTTTCTCATGACAAGGACCAGCCTGTTGTTTTATGCTGTGATGAGGATAAATAATCCTCATCATGGTTGATGATGTAAACATGAGACCATCTGAGTTGTAAGGGCTAAAGGCCGCAAGGAGAATGGTTCTTTGAATGTCTTGTGGTAACCCCAGGGAAATCTTTCCTTTCCTTAGCAGTCAGGAGTTCAGGCTGTTCCTCTAACAAAAACCACCCCTCAGGCCTTTCTGACTCATTTGCAGAGTAATAATCAGGAAAGAAGGATTTCTTCCACTCACTTAGCATCACCATTGCTTGTGAAGCCCTTCTTGTAATGAGTGTTACTTCTGTGCACAGAAAAAAGGTTTTAATCTTGCATGGGCTATAGCAATCCCATGTAAAACATACAAAAAATACATATTTTAAAGTTATGCTTCTAGCTCTTATGGGCCAAGACCTATCTTCTAAACTGGGAACAGAGTGTACTGTTGTGGTGGGATATTTCTCTTCATTGTTCAGGCAGCCTGCTGCTGTCAGTCACAGGCTACACTTTGTGCTCACCTTTGGATGTCAGTGTGGTGGTGGGTCTACACACCCTGGAGACATCACTGACCATTTTCAAGGGCAGAGTCGATGGAAATAATAATATCACGCAGCAGACAAAGGAAAAAGAAAGGAAGATTCACCAAGCCTTTCTTGTATCTGTGATCAGGGTTACCTCGACAGATACCTAAGAGGAATGTGACATCCAAATTCATGCGCTGGGGCTGAGCAAGGAATTGAGTCTTTCTTTTTCCGAATGATTAAAGCAGAGAGAGCTCAGTATTTTGCCTGGAGACTTCCCCAATGCCTAGAGCTGACCAACACTGTCTCACCATGTCTAGAGAAGGAGCAATGTGCAAGTGGAGCACTGATGGCATAGAGGCACCTGGCTTCCTCTGCTCAGCCTGTTGCCCTTCACCCCTCACTCCGGACTTATTAAGCCCAGAGTTCATTAGGATTCACTTCTGCTTTGCCCTTGTTGCTAAGGATTTGCCCAGAGCTGAAGATCCTGAGAGGTGCTGGGTATGAGATCGGAGCGAGGGCTGGAGTGAAAGCTATTGTTGCTCTTATCGCACTGTGAGGTTTGTTGCATTCCAAGGAAATCATCTGGTACTTGGCTTTCCCCACTTCCCTGGCCACCGTGAGGTTTTAGGACAATCCCTAATCTGTTCCCTTGTGAACACTGAGGGCCTTTCTTGTGGGAAACAAGTTTGCAAGTTCAGTTGTTTCTATCAAAGATGAGAGAACATCCAAGCAGCGCCAGACAGTACAAGCTTCCCCCACAGGCACTCTGGCTCTGGCATCCCACACTGATCTATCACCACCAAGACCCACAGCACAAGCCAGCATCTCTGTCCCGAGCAGCCACCTCCTCCACCTCCGCCTCCGCTCATAGCCTGCATTCCTGGCTTCCTACCTCGCCTCCTCTCCGGCAGAGTTGCCAGAGAAAGGAGACACAGTGCAAAGCCTGGGAAAAGCTGACACTGACTTTTCTCTCCCCTTGCAACTGTGAAAGACAACACAGGACAAAACACCTGCAGGCACACAAACCCTTGCACTTGAACATGTGGCTGGGACCCATGTCCCACTTGGTGCGACGGCTGCGATGTCTGAACTCTGCAGGGTTCTGGCTGGCAACGGCAGTGGAGCAGGGATGTGCCTTGCTGGGGTAGGGGAAGACAGGTGGCATGTGGGAAGCAGCACAATGATGAGGTGGCAATGAGGATTGGGGTTGCAATTCTCTCTCCCTTGTCTTCCCCCCTCTTCCCCTCCTGCCCGTCACCAAACCTGCCCTTTGTCTCCGTATCACACAGTGCTTTTCACTCCACAGCCACCCAAGAAGCAAGGAAGAGTGTCTCACTCTTGATGCTGTCAAAATCATTACCATGTTGCTTCTGAAGCCTTGGTTTGGGTATTGAAGAGCACAATTCACCAGCCCTGCCTCCCCACAGACCACTTCTGCCACCACCCTAACCCTCATCTCTCTTGCAAGAGGTGCTGGTGACAAAGTTCAAATCCAAAGATTCGGGACACTTCCCATGCCTTGCCTATCTTTCCCTTCACAGCTTGGTCATGACTTTGCATCTCAGCCCCCTGAGGATAAGTCTTCAGGATAAGTCTTACTCTTTCCTCCTCCCATTCCACTTGCTGAGCAAACCTAGCCCATTTACTCCACCTCAGAGATGAGGATCAAAGGATCCCCCTGAGTTCTCTCCTCAAAGTCCTGCTTCAACAACAGAAGCACATCTGGTTGTGTTTTCCCTTGAGAAGGCTTCAGATAGTGGCTGTGTTACCAGCCCACTTACCTCAACCAGCTGCCCCTCTGCCTGTGCCTGCTCCCTGCCTCCCTGCCCACCCCTGGCCACTGCATTACTGGTGCTCCTTTCCTCTGCCACCTTCACACACCACAGCCTCCTGGCCAGAGAGGGGCAGAGGAGGGATGAAATACTGTGGGGTCAGGAGGTAATGAGAAAACTTGGTTTTTCCTCTTGCCTCCCACGAGAGGCTCTCGTTGGAGGGGCTGAGGACATGGGACAGAGCTCCAAACTGAATCACCCTTTGAAGATGTCCACCACACCAAGGGAGAGAGGAGTCTAGCTGGAAGGGGAAACTCCTTTTGCATCGCCTGATTCTTCTCAGTCTGAATCTGAGTGGCAAGCTTTGCCGCAAAGACATCAGAAAACCTTCACGAGGTTGCACAGGGGAGAGAAAAATGCATGCGGAGTCCCCAGTGGTGTGGCAGTTGCCAGTGATGGAAATGGGAAGTAAAGCAAACCATCAGGAGTGCTTGTCAAAAACACGAGGCTTGGGAGAGTGGGTTAGGAGCTGATTGTTTGCTGGTAAATTGCAATGGGTTCCATGGAGAAGCACCTAGGGCACCCTTGAAGCCCACCCATTAATTCAGTGGGATTTAATGTCTTCCAGTGAGTAAATATCATCTCATTTTGTTAGCACAAACTGGTCCTCATCAAAGTATTGGCAAGATTACAACATTTTTGATAAATCCAGCAAATTGCAGTCTGCCTACAGTCATCCACTGGAGTCTTTCTCGTCTTGCTTTAATTGAGCTTTGTGTATGGGGGCGAAAGGGGATTATATTTTTTATTGCTGGGTGTGTTTTATGGGTGACCTGTCAGCTGGAAGTGACAGTGCCAATTAGGGTTGCCTGTGTTTGTGTGAGTTGCAGAGTCTTAGAAAGCAAAAGTAAAAAGGGGGTGCAGGCAAGCCAGGCTATTTACAGTGATAGATCTGGGGAAGAGCAAGATGTGAGATACCTTGGTTGCTACCTGTGGCTGTGGGACTTGCCCTCCGTCCTTCTTCCCTCCTGCCAAAACACACACACATTCCCCAAGATGTGCCTAGGGAAGACTGGAGGTTTATTTACCACTGCCCTAATCACACCTTTTCCCAGCCACCCAAGTAAGGCTTGTGACTGCGCACAGGGTATTTTGTGGTCTTCTCCTACGTGTTTCCATAGGTGTGAAGCAAACACATTCTGAAGGGAACTCCTTAGGTCTCCCTTGGGTCACTCTCTGTGATGCAGGTAACCTCAGAACAGTGTATTGGGAAGGAAAGGCACAAAAGTCTGAAACAGTCCAGGTTCTCTGGTGTCTTACAATAAAGTGATTTTAATTCACACAGCAAAGGACAATGAGTGTGACAAGTGCTTGATTTGCAATTATCTCCTCACATTAGTGAAGGGACAAGGGAAAGAGAAGGAAGGGAAGATACTGTATTTCCAGGTAGTCTTAACCCTTCAATTTACTCTCTTGAGCCAAGTATCTTATGGCAAATGCAGCAGCAACTTTTTAAAATTCAGAGCCAAACTTTACTTTCCAATCCCTGAGCATCCTGGGTGCTCACTGAGACTGCTGAAAATCTCTCCCTTCTTTGCTGTGTCTTTACAGTCAGCTGTTCTGCTTCTTCCCAAGGCATGAGGTCTATCAGCCAGCTTCATGGGCTAGATGGCAAATTCAGCAATCTGGGCAGAGGGGCAGGTGGTGTGGAGGGTCACAGTATGCTTTGAAAGCCAGGCTGCTACCCTTTGTGGAAGGGATGGGTGCTCAGGATTTATGCTGCTGTACATGAAAAATAAACACTTGGTCTCCACATGCTTTGCTAGTCAGCGTGTGCTACCCAGCTGATTCAAACACCCATCCATCAACCCTCCCTTGACTCATCACCACAACACTGAAGTACATGGGGGAGTGAGTACTCCCACATGTGGATGAGAGAAGGCTCTGTTTGCCATGAGATGTTGAAATATCCCTTCAAGCCAGCTCCTAATGGAGGCAGTTGGATACAGCATTGCCTTGCTGCTGTAAACCATCATTTCCAGGTCTGACTAAATGTCCATTTTTTATCTTTCCCTGTGATGCAGCGTATCTCCTTTGGTAGGCTCAGCACCCTATGGGCCAGTGCAGGAATTTGCTCTTGTGGGGCAGATGGAATGTTCTCTGTGGCTGGATTTCAGAGCTGCTGGCCATGATGGGTGACAGAGGAGAATTCCCTTTTGGCAAAGTGGGGGTGATGCTGTCTCACCCATCACCCTTTGCTTGTCTGCTTCTCTGGGTTTCCACTGGAGCACTCTATTAATAGCCATGTTTCCAAACAACACTGTCACTAATCATAATTTATTGGGACTTAAATGACACATTTGACAATGACACTGCTGGTGTTTGAGCACCTAACAGGAATTTTAATGAGAGAAGTAAAATGAATGATGCGTTAAAAGGGAGATGGGTTTTACCAAGCTTGTGTTTAAACAAGATGATGAAGAGTGTGATGAATGCTTGATGATCTGCATGGTAAAATAGATGAACGAGTTGATTCTGTTGAAGGCCAGGTGGCCCAAAGTATTAATGCTTCTTTCCTGGGACTGGACAGCTCTGAACCTGTGCCTTTGGGAGAGTAGTCAAACATGAAACACAGATAGTGGGATTGAGCACAGATTCAGCAGGTTTCCAGATGACACCAAACTGTGTGGTGGGATTGGCACCTTGGAGGGAGGGAATGCTGTCCATATGACGGGCTTCTGAACCTTGTGGAGTTCAGCAAGGAACTCCAAACAAGTGGAAAGCCCTGCACCTGGATCTGGGCAATCCCAAGTATAAACACAGTCTGGAGGACAGATTGAGAGCAGTCCTGAGGAGAAGGTGTTGGGGTTGTTGGTTAACAACAAGCTCAACATGACCTGGCGATGTGCACTCACAACCCAGAGAGCCAGCTGTAATGTGGGCTGTACAAAAGCAGTGAGACCAGCAGGTCGAAGGAGGGGATTCTGCTTCTCTACTCCACTGTAGTGAGACCCCACCCGGAGCCCACCACTCGTATGGCTCTGGAGCCCCAAGACAAGGACATGGACCTGTTGGAGCAAGTCCAGAGTAGGCCATGGAGATGCTTTGAGGGCTGGAGCAACTCTCGTATGAACACAGGTTTAGAGAACTGGGATTACTCAGCCTGAAGAAGAGAAGGCTCTGTGGAGACCTTACAGCACCTTTCAGTATCTAGAGGGGCCTGCGAGAGGGCTGGAGAGGGACATTTGACAAGGGCATGTACTGACAGGACAAGGGTGAATGGCTTGGAATTGAAAGGGGGTAGATTTACATTGGATATTAAGAAGAATTTTTTACTGTGAGGGTAGTGGGGCACTGGAACATGTTGTCCAGAGAAGCTGTAGCTGCCCCATCCCTGAAAGTGTTCAAGGCCGGGCTGGATGGGGCTCTGAACAACCTGGTCCAGTGAAAGACGTCCCTGCCCATGGCAGGGGGGTAGGAACGAGATGAGCTTTGAGGTCCTCTCCAAACCAACCTTTCTATGATTCTGTTCTATGATATGGGAAGATGGTTTCCAACAAACTGCCCCTGTCCTTGAATGGGTGTTACTCCTCTAACACAGTGGCAACATTTGTGCACGGGTGCACAGCCCTGGCCTGGTCCTGTCTCCTCAAGGCTGCTGTGTGGGAACAGTTTTATGGGGACCCAAGCTGACAAAGGACTTGGAAAGAAGTGGATTCACAGACATCTCCAGTGGCACTCCTTGAAGCTGGTGGGGAGTAGGCGCTCCCAGTATTTTCTAGATGTAGGTGGTGGTTGGCAAGTTGCATAACACTAGAAAGACTAGGGAAGCATTAGAACACTGTGCTAGGAGCACCCTTGTTTTCCATGAAGCTGTGTCTCTGGCAGTGACAACACAGCACAAACAGGTGTGGGACTAGGCTGCCTAAACAAAAGAAGCAGTGTTATTTTAGGAGCGGTGGAAAGTCCATCTGGTCTCTGTTGGATATGAGGAGAGTGGTGCATAGGTCCTGCCCTGTATCTGGCAGGCCCATGAGGATGCTGAGGACACCCTAGACTAGAGAGTCTAAAATGGCTCAGGCAATTTGCTCCTGCCTAGGTTTCAAGTCAGTGTCTCTCTGCTGCCTATCTTGTTTCAGGTCCTGCTGGATAACAGAGAGAGGGTAAAAGCTAGAGAAAATGTCTCTGTCTAGAAACTTAAAATACTCTTGTGACAGGAGCATTAGAGTTCAGACAAGAACTGTCCAAGTTTCATCTATACCAGTATCTTGTCTCCAGTGATAATGGATGATTCAGGAAAGTGTGACCCTTCTTTTGCCCCTAATCTTCTGTTGGCACTATTTCCAGAAGTTTTTCATCCCACAAAGGCTGTTCTGTATAAATACATTGAAGCAGATTCCCCAGAATTTCTCTTCCCTCTATAACTATTCCCATCCAAATAAACATATTCAGAAAAAAAAAAAAAAGGTTACCCAGATTTAGGAAATAAATTAATCCAAACACATGACTCCAGAACTGATCTTACAGCTACTTCTTTGCTGTTTTGTGGTGCAGTTTAAGAAATGGATTTCTTCTGCCCTCAGAATGACAACATGTAGATCCCCTAAGAAGCATGGAGCATCACCTTCAAAACTGCCTCTGGTAAAATTTTTCTGGAAACATTCCAGGGGCAAAATGCTTGCCATGTGTTTCATGTCCCATGCAGCATGCAAGAGGGAGTTATTTGTTTGTTTCTGCTTTGTCTTTGTTTGTGCAAACTGACGCCGCAGGGACTTTTTTTGAGGGTATTTTTCAGCCAAGAAGATTATTCTATATAAATACAGTTAAATAAATAGATTTATCATTAGAATAGCTTCAGCCTGTTCCATCTGTCTGTCTGTCTATCTATCTATCTATCTATCTATCTATCTATCTATCTATCTATCTATCTATCTATCTATCTAATACTTGTCTGCCTTTGTAGATAACAGAATTAAATTCCTATCGCTGGCTAAAACAGACATGTTGGGTTTATCTTCTTTTGTGTCTACACTGAGACTGTGAGCAAGAACTGAGCTAATTAAATCAGGCAGATTTATTAGCCTCAGGTACACGTTGGAGTTACTGCCCACAATGGCTCATTCTGTTCCTTTGCCAAAAGGACACTGCTTTTTTAGCTAAGGGGCAGAGAAGTATCTGAAACCCATAAGCCTTTCAGTAACTAACTTTGATCTGAAGAGGAAAGTGGTTCAGAGGCATGAGCTGCTAGTGTGGAGAAGAAGCTCCCATCAGTTCTGAGGCACTCTTGGCTACTGTCACCTTTCCCAAGGTTTATGCAACAGTGAATTCCCTTTATTTGTATGTTTTCACCAGTTATCACAAATTATTTTGGAAGTGTGACATAGTTTTTGAGCTGTTGGGAAGCCAGCATCAAAGGAATCAGAGAAATGAAGGGTCTTTCAGTCCTGCTGTTGGAATAGCCTCTATCAGAATCTGATGCAGATGAGAGTCCTGCTGGTATATGACCCTGAATAAGTCACTTAGAAGAATGTTTGAAAACTGATCCATTAAAAGACAGTCCCAAAAGGACTGAGAATTAAAATAATACCCTTCTCCCAAGCTTGCATGTGCAGTCCCCTACATGCAAGCCAACAATCAAAATAGGAGGAAAAAAAAGGCTGAACATGAGGTCTTGCCTGACTTCTAATGAGCTGTGATGAAAAGCAAAATAGTAGAACTACACAAGCAGACCCATAAATCAGTTTTTTCTTCTGAATAATTACGTGTCCCTTCCATTAAAAACTTTTTTAAACTTTCATATGTCCTTAGGGAATGGAGTCGTTGCCAATGAGTTGATGCACCCAAAAGTGTTTGACCTGCTCTTCACCATCAGGTGAAAAGGGTTACCTTAAACCTCAGAGGAAGAGAGAGTAACTTGCTGAGCTGCCATAATCATGTACAGGTATCTGTGGGCCCCCAGTGTACTTAACAGCTTTGCTTTCATGGAAATCAGTGGGTTTTTAACACTTGAGTAAATGTCAGGTACCTAATAAAGATCTGGGCTTGGGGAAAGCCCTAGTCTGTCTGCTTGCTAGCAAACAAGTGTTTTCCCAGCCATACCGGGAAAATAAATAGAGGGAGAACTGTGAGACACAGAAAATTTGGCAATAAGTCTATATGAGAATCTCAGACAAAAGACAGTCCCTAGTTCTGTTGGGAAACAAGGACTATAGGAAGTTTCATGAGCATTTTGGGACCAATCAAGGTCGAGGCTGTCATCTCCTAGCTTGAGAGCTAGGAAATACAGGACAACCCAGGTCTCTGGCTCCAAAACAATGAAATCATTTTCATGCCCTTTACTTTGCAGCAAGAACTGCAAGTGTAGAGAGAATTATAAGAATGAGTGGCTGAATTCCAGCTCATAAGAGGTGAAATGTCCAAAGGAGAGAAAGGATGATGGCTGGTACACATCTCATGGCTTTTCCCACTACACCATGCATGCACATGAAGCTGTGTTTTAAGTCAGATGAATCACAGAAAATTGGAAAGTCTCAATTTTTGTTTGTACAAGTGCATGAATAAAATGAAAGATTAGGTTATTACAGACATCAGTCATGCTTTAAAAACCCACGAAATTGGCTGAAAATGAGACAGAGACAATATGAATAGATACAGTGTTACTATAGTCTATTTCCCCTCACTGTTGTTGCATTTATCAGACAGAGTCAAAACTGTTCCTTTGCCTGTGTTAGACAAATACATGACTGTGAAAAAACTCTTCTCTTAAGGACATTTTTGAGATTTTTTTTCATTTTTCCTCTATTGAATTTTCAAAATTAATATGAAATAAATGATTCCTTTAGTTGGAAAAAATAAAATAAAATAAAATAAAAAAACAAAACAAAAACAAAAACAAAACAAACCCCACAACAAAAAAATCCCCATCAATATAGGTTTTTGAAAAGATGTATTTACATTTTAACCATTAAATGAAATTGATCTACAATCTACAGTTCAATATGGAAATGCATCTTAAATGAAAAGGAAAAAACCTAGAGCATATACTTTCAGCAATTATGACTTTCAAAGCAAAATTTGGTAGCATTAACTTTTTCTTTTCAACAGGCTAATTTGAGATGCATTTTTCTATTAAAAAATAGAATACAACCCACTTTGCTATATCCTTATTGCACAAAATCTTCAGTGATCTGTACACCAACCCTTTGAAAATTATGATGTGAGGGGAAAGGAGACCCAGAAGATCCTTAGTTTCTTCAGCTGACCAGCAGGTTTGTTGTCTAGGTCAGCTCCTCAGAGGGTACCTTAATCCTGTTTTTCTTGGACAGGACTGTGTCCTGCCCCACCCCCTTCCACGAGTTCTAGAAGAAGGTATCTGGACACAAAGAGATGACAGCTCTTGTTACAATATCCACCCCCATGGATCCCCTGAAGGTAGAGCTGCGTTGGTGATCCCAGAGGAGATTAACTATTGCTGATGATGCTGAAGTACAGGAGATGCACATGGCTTATCTCGGTCATTCAGTTTGTGTCTGAGATGAGGCACTGGATAAGGATGCAGAATTTGTGCAGGCAAAGCTGAGCAACTGAATCATTAATAACTGGAAAGGAGGAGCTGACATTTATTTGCTCAAATATCCATAAACAAAGACTTTCAGAAAATGGTTGTTTTCAAATGAGTCATTGAACGGGCATGGTGGTTGGGTCTGCAGCAAATCCTCTGTGAGACTCCCGAGTTCTCAGTCTAAGGACCTCTTTTTTAAGGGAGAAAGAGAAGTTTCAGATTCAACACAGTACTCCCCCATGCTGGCAGGGATTTTATTTCTCCCTGCTGTGACCGGTGACGCACTGTGGGTCGGGGCTAGAACTGTCTCTCTGTTCCTAAGATTCATGGTCTCTGTAATCTTTTTCGAATTAAAAATGGAAATGTTTAAAAATTGAAATGTTGGGCAGTGCTATGCCCTGACACATTTCCTGTGGTGTTTACATGGCTGCATCAGTGGACATTTGTCATTTAGACTATTCCAGGATTCCTCGTAGACTTTGTCATCCTGCTTGCAAGATGGACACAATCTGGTCTTTAAACCAATTCCCTTCCATTTGTTCTTGATAGAATTTCTTCCCAGCTGAGCAGCAGCCTGCTGGGAGAAACAGCAGGTAGCTCTGTTAGAAGGGACTTGCTCTTGCTGTCTGTGTGATCCTTCCTCACACTGCCGTTGCATTTGTAGCTCAACCATCAAAACCAGCCGAGCCATGAATAATGCACATGCAACCCTATGGCTTTTCATGGCTGTCCAGAGAGTACAGAAACAGACACTCAAGAGCCTGGGTCAGACCCAAGAGTGCTGGCCAAAAAAAAAAAAAAGAAAAAAAAAGGGCTTTGATTTACTCCTACTTTCTTTGTTCCAAGTTTCCCTCTGAAAACAAAGAGAGGTATATATGGTCTCTTGGCTTTGTGCAAAATATAAAAGCATTTTCATTTCTGCAAAGCCTCTGTTGTAGAACTAAAGAAAGGATGCATTGTGAGCAATTGGTTGGTGCATGTTCTTTAAAAAAAACCTCAGCAAAAACTTGGCTTCCGTGAAATATAGGAGGACCAAGAGAGCTGATCTGTTCAGCACAGGTGAGAGGGAGTGATCTAATCAGGAGGGTTTTTTATTCCTTTTGAGACATCAGTCTGACTCTTAAATGTCTTCTGGCTGGCAAGCTTCAGCAGGATATGAAGTGCCTGGGTTTTTGAGAAGAAGGCCAGCTCAGGGGCCAGCTGTGATGCCTCAAGGGCTTGTGCTGGCATCTCTGATGAAAAAAATCTACCCTTTGTGGGCCACCATCAAAATCTGTAGTTCTGCTGGCTGGTAGAGCAAATACCTAGCCATGTTTGGCAGCTGGTGACTATAACATGCAGTGCTGGTCATCTTGCTGGTTTATTAGATTGATCCTTCTCCTTAAGGTCCTTTTTCTGCTGCAGCTCCTGCTGTCTCAGGAAGTTAGGCTCAATTCAGAAGTGAATCCCTTGGGAGTGCAGTCCATACTGCAGTCAGAGGTATGACTCAGTTTGTGTAAATACACCTGCCTGGGGTTTGTACAACCTTGTTGAAGGCTTGTGGCATTATCTGGAGAAACTTAAACTCAGGAGTGGCTGTAGAGCTAAAAGGATTTGGGAGGAAACCTCAGGTAGGAAAATATATGGAATATCTTGCTTGCATGTTTATAATCTCCACAGTGCCCAGGTGAGCTGCTGTGAGACTTGCTGGTTCTGCCCAAGGACTTCATTGCCTCTCATTTGCCTGCCCTGTAACCCAGCATAAGCTCGTGTTTATAAAATACAGAGGACTTGAGTAAACCAAATCACAGTTAGAGGATGGGCTGCTTTTTCTAGCCATGAAATGCACAAGAGTTTGTTGTTCTCTTTTTTGAGAACCTGTCTCTAGATTTTAGGAGACTGGTGCTCAGATGCTACCCAAGCAGACAACACCATGAATAAAAGTGCTTTGGAAATTTCCCAAGGAAACGTATTTTCCCTCATAAAATAGAAATGTATGGAAAAAGATAAACTCCAGAAACACACATGGATTTTGCTCAATATCTATTTGAAGATTAGTTTTTTGTAAGGCTAACATTTTCTGGTTAGAAAATAATTTTTTAGATGTACAATTTTTTAAAAACATAGCTTTTATTTTTATAATAAACATTACAGTATGACTATCAAAAGTACAGAAAATAAGACCCATTTTTTCCCTAGAAATGGAATATTTTAACTGCCCTGAAAAGATACATGAGACCTTTGCCTCAGAATTTGATTGATAGGAAATCATATTTTGTCTGATGCTGTCCTGATCCAAAACAAGGAAAAATATATAGGATTACAAGAATTCTTCTACAGAAGAAACTTTCTGATGCCACTTCTTCCTTTAAAACACCAAAGATAAAAATGCCCTTTCTCAGTAGCCATGGAAACACCATTATTAGTACTTAAATAACAAGCACTGATTCTCCCTTTACAGCAGAAGGATGACATGTTCACTGGTCTAGGAGCTTATGGCTCTGTGGAACTCAGACTGGTTTATGAAATATGTGACTCTTATCATTTAAGAAAAGCCCCAAATGTCAGAAGAGGTGTTGGTGATGCCAACCAAGGCGTCTCAATACAGACCAGCAGTTTACAGAGTATACAGAGTTTCTTTAAGAAAATATACAGTGTGAGGCAATGGATGCAAACCCTGCAAGACAGGAAAGAGTTACTCAACGACACAGAATTGGACTGGGTCCAAGAGGATTATCAGCAAGAAAAAGGGGCTTTGGTTTAGTTCTGCTATCTTTGTTCCAATTTTTTCTCTGTAAAATAAAAGGAAAATATACAGGCTCACGTCTGTGTGCAACATATAAAAGCATTTTCACGTCTGCAAAGTCCTCACTGCAGAGTGGAAATAATGAAGGCTTTGTGAGCAATTGGTTGGTACTTGTTCTTAAAAATAGCTGCATCACAGACAAATCAGCTTTTGTTCAGAAACTGGGCAGGCCACGTGACCAATTCAGCCAGGACAGGTGATGACAAGGACTGTGGCCTATTACTGGATTGTGAAACGTCAAGTAATATTGCCATGCTCTGCTCCAGGACATCAGCAAGTTTCCAGCTAAGGAGAACCAGGTTTGGTCAGGTGCACTGGATAATTTTATTCCCATGACAGGAAGAGAGAGGGCCAAATCATTGCTGGATTTGGGACCCATCCTTCTACTAAAACCAGGTTCAAGGTGTAAAGGGGTCTTCACTGCTTATACATCAGCATTGTACCTTCCCTCTTGTTTAAACCACAATATATTTTAACAACCTTATTGTCTTGTTTATAAGACATAGCAAAATGTATCTTATATACCCTGTTTTGCCCAGGTAGTTAATACATTAACAGTCATCTTAAATGTTACAAAACTACAATTTAGCTCAGAGATTAAAGGAGAGTGTTAACTCATGCTCATAGGAAGCAGGATTTAGGAGGCTCCTCTTTGCATTTTAACACTACACAGGTGGGCTGGAGATTAATGAGCATCTGTCTTGTGACCACATGAATCTGTTCACTGTTTGATGGGTGAGGTGTGTTCTGGCATCTGTCCTCATACTTACTGAGCAGAAAATATATTGCCTAGACAAATACCTGTTTTCAAGTGTCCAGGAGTGGTTTAATAAGAATGAGCATAATCAGCAGGGTCTGCATGGGGTGGCTCCCTTTCAGTTCCTTCTACTGAGTTTGGAGCTTCTGCTTGCACCTGAGTCTTGGTGTTTGGCAGAAGTGAACTCCATGGCCACTAACCAGCCTGCTGCACAAACCAGGATTTATGTTTCCCCCTGCTGTTTCTTCCTCCTTGGACACATGATTTATTTTGAGGAACTAACTGGATCCTGACTGGGGACTATGCAGTTGTCCAAGGCTGAGATTTTGATTCTTACTCAGAGGCTCCTTTTTCCTTGGTACACCTGTTTTCCAGGCTCTAACAGTGGCCGGATTAGTAGCACGGATGGGTATAGGTGTATCCAAAAGTGTACATTAAGATTAGTGTCTGTGTAGACTACCAATACCACAAGAAGAAATTTAAGAATGAGTGACCTAACACTTTGTTGGATTTCGCCTGTTTCTGTGAGAGTTTGTTAGCAATTTTAAAATTTAATTTAGTAGAATTTAATTTATTAAAATTAGGAGATTCACCTTGTGCCCGACAGTTTCATAATTCTAGTGGAACGAGACCTAGAAGCCTTTCCTAGATAAAACACGAACATAGAACACGCGAAATGTGCTTTCATTGCCCACTAAATGCTGGCTGAGGTTCTTCATTGTTTTGTCTTGGGTGATGGGCTCTGTGAGAGGGCCAGGCAGTTCCATCAGTCCTGGATCCTGGCCCCTACTCTTGAGAAACTCTATAAGATGACATGCCAGCCTTCACCTCCTCTGCGTATCAGAATACACAGAGTGGCAGGTCAGCCTGCCTGCAGGGCTCCTCTCTGGCAGCTGGGCCTTTGCTCTGGGTGCCCACTCAGCTTGACAGGAAGATGAATGAGAACATTTGCAAATTTTTGTCTTGTACAATGTACAATCTCTTACAACCCGGCTTCCTTCCAGCCCTGATTTTGAAACTGGCATGTGACTGTCTCAGTTGAGTCTTCCCATGTCTTTCTAACATTCCTTTTCAATTTGGGCATATTGTTCTGCTTGGTGATAGTGGCCCTGATAATTGCATGAGTCAGCCATTTTGCGCAGTTTGGCAATATACTGGTCTATTGTTTTTTCAGCTCTTCGGACAATGTTCGTGTTTCTGTGGGTTGAAAAACACTTCTAGGATTTTACAGAGTCTTTCCTGCTCTGGTCTTGTCCCCACCAAACACTGCAGGTGCATAATGTGGGCCTTATCTCAGAGAACTGAAAACATGCCTGCTTTCATTTAATTTTCTTTTGCTTTCACTATCAGCTGCTTTAGTTCTATCTTGCAGGCAAAAGGGCACCCAGCTACTGACCACGGACTTTCACATTCCTGTCAGATGTGAGACAGTGCTGTGCCCTTGACCTTGCCCCTTTTCCTTCTCTTTCTTTCTGTGACAAGGTTAGTTTCTTGTGCTTGCAAGTCCTTTTTCCTCCCTCTACCACCCTCCATGATGCAGCAGAAAAGGCAGCTGCCCACAGAGAGGTGAAAGTGTTGCTCATGAGTGTTGGTGTCCTCAATTATCGCTGAAGTGCTCCCTTGAACTAAGTGCGCTTATTAATTCATGCTATTAAACTAGCTGTGAAGAAAGGATGGCTCGCTGTTATTTTGCATTTGTTTGATTGGCACCTTGTTTGAAAGTAGGTTTTATCAAGCTTTATCTCGAGCTGAGTGACACAGCTAATTATACTTGTTTTCACAAGCGCCAAGCTCCGTCTGAAGTAGAGTGAGCAAATAAAGCACCAGTGTCATAATTCTTACAGATAATGTTTGGTTTTGCAAAATGTTTGGGCACATGGGGATGAAATGTGACTTCTGCTAGTAAAAATCACCTCACAGGAAGGGTCTGTGAGCAGTCAATAATTTTTTGGTGCTTTTTACCCTTCATAATCCAGGGAAGAAGTGGAAGGGGCAGATCCGCTGGGACACGTCCAAGCAGAGGGAAGAGTTGAGCAATCATGGAATAGTTTGCAGGAAATGCCATGTTCTTTTCCTTACTCCATGGAGCCTGGAGGACCTATGAGTCCAGGGCTATGCTGGCTGTTGGAAGTGAGATCTAAGGGGTCCAGATCAAACATGTCCACAGAAACTAGAATAATAATAATAATATAGATGATCCCTATGTAGGAAGTTAAATTCTTCTTACACAGCCTGGTCATGGGCCACTGAACAATCTGGGCTAGGGACTGCTTCTCTAGAAGATGACCCAGGTAGATATGCCTGCTCCATTAGACCACATCTACTGCTAAATAATATGTAAATCTACAGAAATAGCTTAACATCATAAAAGGCTACAATTTTTCTATGCCTGCATGCCAGGTCATCTGGTGGCAGGTGCTAACTGATAAGAATGATAATTTCCAGTCAATGCATGGATGACTCATCATCACAGCAGGTCAGAGAGCTAAGGGCTGTAGATGGGCTTCAAGAAGAGCTGAGATTATTTTATGACCTGTGAAAGCATTTGCCTAGCTGTTCCTCTATAATCAGTAAGAGAAGGGTAATCAAAGCTCATTCCTTGGGGCATCAGATAATGATACTAATTAGCACATAGACAAGGCTTTGATGAAAGCATTGCATCCAGGCATATGATAATTAATTAGCTGATTGTTTGGAGAAAGGTGTGCCCCTTGCCTTTTCCTCCTCCTCCAAGATTGTGCAATGGGAAGAAAGGAGGATTTTATGCTTGCTCATAAAATAGATGTGGATTTAGTCCAGCATGGCAATCTTGGGCAGCTTCTCCAGGAATGTGAATTTGTGCTGAGGTTCAAAGAGATCCCTTGAACTTCTGCTCCAAATTGGATCTCAGTGCACTGGGAGACAAAGGTAGGGCTACTAGTTTTTTTTGGTCTCTTTGTCCTCTTAAGAAAGAACTGGCACCAAAACCAGGTATGTCCACCCCCTGTGTACTCAGGCTACAGCCAGCGATACTCAGCCACAGTTCTGAGCTTCTGGGGTCAGAGGTGTGCACGGGAAACAGTTACTGCTAGCTTCCATGGTGCCAGAGCACTGCCACTCACAGCGAAACAGGCGGTGGTACTGGCTTTGGGCACCACCTCAGGAAACTTTGCAGATCAAAGGTCACTCCCTCAGATGGGCTGTGGGGCTGGCTGCTTTTCCCAAGCAGAGCTCCCTGCAAGGAACCCAGATTTGATGAAATCCAATGCCCTGACATTACAGTAACTGCTTTGGCTCCGTGGGGCTCGACTCAGACAGAGGTACTGGAGTCTGGCAGTGACCAAGTGTTTTCTCTTGTTGGCTTTCTATTTCTAGGAGACTGTTGGATAGGATCCCAAGTGATATATCTGGCTTCTTGTCCAGGCTGGTTTGTGTGTGTGCATGTGAATGTGACTAGGCAGAAAATATCCCTCCATTGTTATACGGGACAGAAGCAAAGAAACACCAGTTTAAAAGAGCAATGTGAGGCAGAGCATAAGTTTCTTTCAGTTCAGTACAAACCCCTACCTGGCATAGTACTCAAGGTTCTGCCCAACCAATTCACAGCCAAGTTTTGCAGCTGCATTCAGGGTTTCCCTCTCCCTTCTGTCCCTTGCACTACCAGAGAAAAGAGAACCTCTGTTGTGTCTGGAAACGTGTGACATACAGGTTGACTGGCTCTACAGGGGGCAGAGGGAAGAGAACAAGCCATTCCTTGTAATTTCAGAGGTCCTGCATAGAAGCTACTGTGTGGGAAGGGTTTCTGATTATCAGAATGACCTCTGGTCAGGTCTTGAGGAGCTGTTGGGTGGTCATCATTTCTGGAGAGGGTGGGTGGTAGGAAGTCTCCTTCTCTACTCCTACAGAGGAGTCATGGAAATTTTCACCTCTGGGCCAGATCTGTCCAAATTAGACAAAGCCAGTGTTTTGGGAGCAGAGTTGGAAACAAGAAGGAAAGAGCCTTGTGCAATCAGTTCTTTTAAAAGGGTGATTTTTCAGTCTTGTGAGATATAAACCGTGCTGTGAAGCAAGACTTCCTTTGATATGCTTTAGGCTTCTGTCCAACCCACTTCCAGTGTGGCTTGCCTGCTTTTGGGTTTGACTTGGTACCCAAACCTGCCATTTTTGCTCGTTGGAGCAAGGTTTAGCCCATAGATGTCTGAGCAGAACTGTGGTGATCTGCTCCAGCATTTTCCCACCAAGACAAAGCCAAGCTTTCCGATGCCCAGTACTGGTTCCACAAATGTGAACTGCTCATGCAGTCACCTGAGTCTGTATAACCATATCCATCACAAGCAGTCATAAACATTGGCCACAAGGATATGTGACTCAGTCAGTGCCCGTAGGGCTGACTTTTACAGAGCTCAAATTATCACACGAAAGGATAGCTGTTCTCAAGACCTGAGTCATTTGCTTAATGGGCCCTATTTTTAAATGAGGGAGGCAAAAGTGGCTGTGTTGCTGGGAAGGAAGGTAACTACCTCCTTTGCTGTGACACTGGAGACATTAAGCAAAGCCTGTTCTTCCTAAGGTGGTACTCCATCCTCAACCAGAGGAGAGTCCACTTTGCTTCTGCCAGTGTAAGGACAGAGAAAAACACATGCACAGTGGAAGACTAAACATAAACCATTGCATTTTTTTATTTGCAAACTTGTAAAAAAGCTGGTAATATGTCAAAATCTGGAAGCTGAAATCTTCTCAGGTGTCTTCCTGAAGTGCTGTGTAACATATTTTAAAGTTGTGCATTTGGGCATGTGCGAGTTATTGTGTGTGGCAGAAATAAACCACTTTACTGTCTCTTATTCATGTTGCATACAGACACAAATGTGTCATTCACATAAATCAGGCACAATTAGCCAGAGGGCTCAAATTTACAGTGTTTCTGATAAACCAGACACCTAAGAAATTCTGTGATGGGAAAAGGCTGCACTCTGCAAGAGCACACCAGGTAACAGTAGCCTTGTGAACGATAGCCCAAAGCCTCAGCTTTTGCCCCCGTACCTGAACATCTCACTGTCCTGAGGGAAACATCTGCGGAGCAATTATTATCTTGGAAAGAGCCATGGGAAAATAAAGCAGTCGGTAACACTTGAAAAGCGTCCCAGATTCCCACTGAAAGGCTTTGTCAGAGCTGTGAACCTTCACTTTATTTAGCTGTACGCTTTTTTCCCTTCCCTTTTTTTTTTTTCTTGGAGTGGGTAGTAAACCAAAAAAGTATCCTGTATGTTGCTGCAGTGGGAAATCTCAGCCATGATAACATTCAACTCAGTGTTGTTATCTAGTGGATTGTAACCTGTGGAATATGGGAATATTTCTCAAAGGAAAAGCAGGGCTTGTCACTTGGAGCTCTTTAGGAGCTTAACTGTGTCACAGTAGGCCCCACCTGAATGAGCCATGTAACACTCTGAGGAACAATGACTATGTCGTACTGAGCTGCAAAGGGGCTGGGTGTGTTCATCCCTTCCCTGCAGGACACAATCTTCTTTTCACAGACACTCTTTTCCCAAGATTTTTTTATGCAAGAGAAAAGGGAATTTGGGACTTTCAGCCTGCACAAACCTCTCTGCTTCTGTCTCTGCTGACATATGTAAATTACCACGGCAGGTCATTAAATACGTGCCTATCACAGCAGGAGGAATGACAGAGCTGCCACTGAACACGGTGTTTCCTAGCAGGGTAAGCCGAAGGGCACAGTCCCAAATGCTGCTCCGTGCTCTGGCAAGTGTCCTGCTCACGGGACTCGTGCAGCAGGAGCAGGGTCACGTCTCCCACTGTGCTGGGCACGGCCAGTGGCAGTGGTGACACCGAGATGCCTCGTGGGGTCTGCAGAGGTGCACTGATCTGTGGAGGGAAGGTGTGGGGCACACCTACATCAAATCCCACATGGAAATGTCACGTCAGGCTGGGCAGCAGTGCGCGGCTCTTGCCTTCAGAGGCTACCAAAGGGCTTTGGGCAGGAGGCAGCGTCACCCCACCCATTTTCACAGATGGCAAAATAGAAAAACAGGGCAGTGAAATAACTTGGTTAAGGTCACCCAAGGAGGCAGTGGAGGAGCTGGGAATAAAACGCAGGTTTCATGAATCACCAAACCACACGGCTTCCCCTTAGGGCTATGGATGTATTTTAATAGAGCAAGATCCAGATGTGGTTTTTAACTGTCGATCAGTACGCTGTGTGATATTACTCTGCCTAAGAAAATATACAAATTTGGACTCCCTGGAGATCTGACTAGTTTGGGGAGCTTGATTAAGCCTGTTTGGCATGACATTTTTAGGCAGAACAGCACACAAAGGGATGGGGGAAATTCTCAAATACCCTGGCAGGGCCTGTGGATTGCTGAGTTCTTTGTGTAACCTGGAGGATGCATAAGAATTTGAGAAACACAATCTCAGAAGATGAAGGAGGAGCAAAGTCAAAGCAAAGAAGCTGGTCCACATCAGGAGGTAGGAAGAAAACAGATGCTTGGCAGCAAATCTCTGATCAGATGTGCTGTTCCAGTGGCAGCCAATCCCCTTAGAAAGTTATTATTCTCCAGCTGTTCATCCTTGTTCCCTCCATTCCCTTCCCAACCCACCAACTCAACTGCTTGTTAACTGTTCCAGATATCAACCTGGGCTATTCTGAGGGTGCTCTGCTTGGAGGCAACTGCAGAGCTGGTTATGCTGGCTTCCTGGCAGAGATATTCAGCAGTGGTGGTGAGGAGGAGATAAGACAAGGGTCCAGACATGGTCAACTCTCCACCCAGCTCTGTCACATCTCAGCAGCTCTTCTAGCTGCAGTCAGAGGAAAAGGGCGTTAGCTGGGTAAAAAGATATTGCTCTTCATGTAAAACGTTCAATGCTTTGATATTAACAGTAGGAAGTGAGCAAGCCAAAATCCCAGAGCCTGAAGCCATGATTTAAATTGATCTCTGTTCACATTTCTACCTCCAGGTTTGGTCTGGGGGGATGGGGTGAATGGAAAAATTGCATCCTTGCATCAAATTTCTACATTAAAATTACCACTCACCATACCCTGACAAACTGTGCCTGTTTTTTTCCAAAAAAAGGCTTGTTCTTGGAGTCAGATGATTGCATATCATCTCCGGCTTAACAAAATAACGAGCTCCTTAACTTTTGAAATTTGCCTATACGGTTAGAAAATTATATTAATTATACTAAAAAAACTTGATGTCAAATACTATTGCTTTCATACTTCACATTAAATAATGGTTTGTGATTTAAATTTTAATTACTGATTTCTGCAGCAGAACTCATACTTTTGAACATTTGATCTTAGAAATGCAGATTGCATACTGGCTTAAACTGGAAGCAGCAGTCTTGCTTTCCTTCCTGATAGGATTATGTGATACTCGTGAGTGATGTTAAAAAAAATCATCCAATCTGTAAAGGAGACATCTTTGGGCCCAGATGAACAGAACCACCCTCATCCAATCCAGAGACCATGCAGAAAGTCTGTGTCAGAAATAAGAGTCTCAATCTGCTGTGGGGTATTTTTATTGAGGTGCCAGAAGAAGTGATTCCTGTGGATACTGCATTTTAAAAGCCTTGAAGGGCCTTTGACAATGAGATGTGCAAGTCTCACTTTCTGATGAGACCTTGTGCAACACTCCTGGCTGTGTTGAGGGTCCAAGGCTGATTTTTGGGGAAAGCAGTGCAAATTCATGGCTTTTGGTCTGCAAAACTCTGGTCCAGCCCCTGTAAACAAAGCAAGAGAGCAGCTGCCATGTGTACTGGTGGCAGTTCATACTCATGGGTGAACTGAACAATAGTTTGATGGGAATCATAGATTGAGAGCACTACTTTGATATTTACATTAAACCTTCCTAACAACCCAGTCATATCAGCCTCTTGTTTTCAAAAATTAAAAAGCCCCAAAGCTCCCTGAGTGTTTATGCTTATTTAAAAAGGTCACCAGGAAGCTACGGGAGAAAATTCACCTTTAGCTTCTCTGGAGACAAGGGCAGGAGTCATCTCAGCATACTCTGATTACCTAAAAAGTGGGTTGTTTACACAAATTAAGCTGGCTCTATAGCTGCTGGAGAGATACTGATAACTCCAGGAGAGGGTTGCTGCCAGTCTAACAAAGAAATAAAAATGACAGGGGAAGACATGCTTTCAGAGGGTCTCTTTTTCCACTAGCCATAGGAGTTTAGATCACCACTTTAGTACAGGTGCCTACAATTTAGTTTCAGTGAGCTGAAGCCACAAGCTGGTAGTCCTGTCACAGAGAGGGAGTCTGGCTGACCAGGAGAAGAAAAATGGGGGCTGAAAGAGGGAATCAGAGAGTGGCCCCAGAGAGAAGGTAGAAAGAGACTGAAAGTTGAAGAGTTGCAGACAAAAGACAGACCCTTTAAAACAAAGCTGTTTCAGAGGTTGTAAGGCAATGTGTCCTTCAGTGTCAGGTTAGCTGTTCAATGGCTGGCACTTTGCACCGTGTGAAAAGATCTCAGCTGAAGATCTTTGCTCATCTGGCCAGCTGCGGTGTGCTCGGGGCACTGCTCCCGTATGCCCAGCAGGCAACTGCGGGGAGAGGGAGGCAGAGCCTTCCCACCACTGACAGACACCCTTGCTGTCTCCTGCTCCCACCCACAGTGAGTCATGACTCCAGAGACACCGCCCTGGGCGCTGGAGAAATCCACAAACCACTACAACGTGACATTATGGATAGGATGGACGTGATGCCCTTCTTCTTGAGGCTCATGGAGGGAAACTTTGCCAGGGTTACGGATCAGGAGGTACTGTGGGTGTGAGGTCAGGAGAACACGCTGAGGATAGGATACAGAAAAGATGCACTGGGTCTGGATGATAAGAGATGGAACACTGCAGGAGGCAGGTCTTTACAGAGAGACCAAGCTTGACAGCTTGCTGCATCTACCTGCAACAGCCAGCATTCGGCTGTACATCTCATAACAATCAAAGTAAACTGTTACATTACAATAAATACAACCCAGCCAGCCAGGTGTTTGCTTGCTCCTTAGCCACTGGCAATTGAGGCACTTAGTACAATATTATAATGCCTAATGCTTCTGCTCACAGCCACATTTGTCTGCAGTGCCCAGTAAAATCAGTCTGGGCTCAGCTTCTCAGATGGTGCCAATTAACCTGATTCCCCAGGAGACAGGTGGGGGGATGCCACATGAGTGTATTTACAGAGGGACGATATATTAAACCTTCACCCTGCTTGTAAATTAAATGCATGGTTAAAGCTCTGGTCAGATGCTCACCTGACCACCCTGCCATCTCCTTTGATTTATCTCTGCAGCAGATGCAGACCCACACTTCAGTTATGAGCCCTGCCAGTAGCAATTCTATTATTCACACTCCTCTTTGCCCTGGAAAATAAGAAAGTCAAGTATATGGACTCCTTTGGAAGGGAAGAGAGAGTGGCGTGGTTTCATGGAGTGGTGGAAAGGCTCATCTTGCTGAGCTCTCACCTGACCTGCCAACATAAGGTTGAACAAGTTGTGAGGGAAGGCAGGCAGCCAGTGAGCAGCAAAGCCTCAAAAAACCCACAACCTGCTAAACAGGGAACCCTGCGTGGCTTCAGGTCTCTCGTTCCCCCAGTATTGCCAGGTTGTAGGGTGTCAAGAACAAGAAAAGAAAAGAAAACTGTGGCAAGAAAACTGTCCCTCCAACCACCCTCCTTCGTCTCTTGTCTGTGTGAATATCTGTGTACTCCCCTCGCCAATGGGATGTGTCCACACTGTGCTAGTGATGATGGGTTAGACAGAGCCTTCAGGAAATCCCTTGTCCTTTTTAAAAGCTGGAAATGGGACCTCTAGCTCTGTAAATGGGCTTCAACCTTGTCTGTTGCTCAAGTCCTGGCCATGCTGCAGGATGGCATTATATTGCCAAAGACTTCGTTTTGATCTTCAGCATCCTCACGAGGGGAAGTGGAGGGGCAGGTACTGATCTCCTCACTCTCATGACCAGTGATAGTGCCCAAAGAAATGACATAAAGACAAGCTGAGGGAGCCTTAGGCTGCATATCAGGAAAAAAACCACCCAGAGGGTGGCTGGGCACTGGAACAGGCTCCCTACGAAGTGGCCATAACACCAAGCTTGACAGAGTTCAGGAGGCGTTTGGACAATCCTCTTGGGCTCATGGTGTGACTCACAGGGGTGTCTTGTGCAGGGCAGGGAGTTGGACTTGATGATCCTCATGGGTCCCTTCCAACCCAGCATATTCTATGATTCTAAGTTACTTGCTTTACTCTGTTTTTTCTCTTCTGTCCTCCTTTCTTTTGTCTGAATTCCCTATTCTTTCTGCTAATGCTTTTTATGATGCAGAAATGAGTAAGGAAGCAAATTTGCATGGTGTGAGACATTAAGAGGAACCTTATGCCACACTAGCATGGGTACTGTGACAGAGAGAAATGCTTATTATCTGCGTGTTTGAGACTGCTTGCACAGGACAGCAACCACAGGATCATGGGGATAGAAAAGCCTGATGTCTTGAATACTGCAGGAATATTTAAATTCAGCCAGCCTTGATCCTCATTCTGGGAAACAACAGCTGCTGCCAGGATAATTTTATCCTCTTGCTTACACAAGAGAGAAGATCTATTTTACAAACATCCCGTGATCTCCTGGACCCATATATGCGGTTATTCCAGGTCAGAGTTGCATCACTGGAGTGGCAGATCCATATTCTGACCTGTTTTTTTTCTCTTGTCCAGCAGATTGTTCCTGCCTTGAATGCTCTGAGCCTAGAGACTGTATTCTTTCCTCTCGTGGTTGAATTGGTTATCACTGTGTCCTGTTCCCAGATTGTCCCTGTGACTTACAAGAACGTTGGGAGAGATATGCTCCATCATATTTGATGCAGTGACTCATTTAACACCAAAAACAAACAATTATGGAAGAGAAGAGCTGGTTTCCCTGTTTGCAGGATGCAAGGCCCTAAAGATAAGAAGGTATACTCATGCCCTTATCAGTTCTCGTGTTGAAGTATTTGGCTTTTCCTGGCATTACACTTCCACTGTCTGCTTGACTGCAAAGGAAAACACACCAATTAATTAAAGAAAAAAATTTCCCAGCTCACTGTCTTTCAATTGTGACTCGCTGCCCCGCTGCACCTGTAATCGTTACAGGACCTCTGATTACCTCCCAGAAACACTTCCCACACCGAAGTTTCTATAATGAAAAAACACAGAGAGAGAGAAATCTCAAATTTTGTAAAACTTTTTTTTTGGGGGGGTGGCAGGAGAAGAAGACCTGAAGTGTTTCCTTTTATAATCAGGCACATTGATATTTTCTTATTTCTTTGTTTGTTTTGAAATTACTTTCTGGTTCCATATTTCCTTTTGCAAACATTTAGAGGATAAAAAAATGCCCAAGCCTTTCATAGGAGCTAAAAAAGAAAACTGTTGGCTTTTTCTGGAGAAGCAAATTTCCTTCAGAAGGGTCAGAAAATGGCATAAAGTTGAACAAAACTTTGTATTTCAAGAAACTAGATTTCCTTGAAAATGGCGTTTCCTTCAGATTTGTTAAGCACTAAAGTTTACCTTTTTTTTTTTAAATTTTATTTTAACTCTTTCCTTGAAATTGCTGTTGACTCCAATCATGCATTTTTTTTCTCTGAACTGTAATTACCAGTGTAATTCCTGTCATTGAAATGGTTGTGTAGCACAGCAAAGAGCAAGAACTGTCCTGCTCATCCTCTGAGGCTGCCTGGGAGCGTGAAGGGTGTCCTGGAGGGTGGCTCTCCAGACACATTTTTATTTGATTAGCAATGGTCACTTGGCATCTCTGCAATCAAAGTATTCCCATATTTAACACCGATATGCTAATGCTGACAATCAGTGGGTTAATCATTATGGAAATACTGACCAATTCTTGAGTCAAATATCAGGTAGTGCCAAAAAAACAGAGCCCTGGGACTAAGGACAGAGAAGTTCATCTCTGACTAATACTGCAGATAAAACGGCTGTTATGCAAAAACGTGTCTTCCAACACAACACTTGGGTCACAGCAACATCTGAACCACAAAAATTCATTCTTCTTTCCCATGAAAAGCAGCAAATGCCATGCATTGCTGATGTTTGGGATTCTGAAAGCCTTTAGTGGGGGACAACTTATAGCCCTGATAACAAACTGTCCAGGCTGCTGGGGGTTATTTATACAGAGATTAGACAGAAAAAAAAAAAAGAAAAAAAAAAAAGGTCCTCAGATATAGCCATGAATTAACTTAGAAACTAGAAATCAGGAAAGGGTTTCTAAGCAGCAGAGGAAAGGAGATCTGGAGCATGTCAGCTATGGGTAGAGCACTTGTCAAAATTGGTATCAGGTTTTAAGATCATCTGCATCAGTGAATGAATGACACAAATGGCTGTAAAGGCAGGCCAGGCCTCTTGATTTAGCTCTGCCTTTCTATAGTCCTGTTTATTGAGTGCTGAAGAACCAAAAATAGAGGCAATAGTCATAGCAGTCAATGTTTTCAGTCCCTCCCCAAAGTATTTAAAATAACAACTTCCATCTTCAACAATCACTCAGGATTTGGAAGGTTTCCAGTTTTGACAACCCAGTGTAACAGAGAATAAAAAGTGTGTGATTTCACATAAGATGGTTCTCTCTCAGCACCGTTGAGCTGGATACATCAGCAGGCCCTTTAGAAAGTCTTGGTTCACCCATCAACTTATGTCCACAGGTGTTTGCCCTCGATCAGCCCTGGCTGATTGTGGCTCACAGCAGCAGCAGCAGAGGGTGGAAGGCAGTAGCACTTTTTGGATGATGGCAACTTACTGGGCAACAAAGTTCCAAATCTTTCCCTGAGCTTAATGTTGGGTGCAAATATCTGAATGTTACAGGGTAGGGAGAACAATGCGTGACATGTATTGTGGGCTGTGTTCCTGATCCTGTGAATCTGTGTGCATCTATTGTTCACCAGTGCTGACAATGGGATTCATGTCATCTAATTTTGACTTTGCTTCTGGAGCAACTCAAGTTATTTTTTCAAATCCCTGGCCATGGCAGGAGACGGTGGCTGTTGCTTTAGGGACAACGTGTGATGCACAGCTGAGATGGAGCATGGATGTGCTGCTACAGCATGTGGAAAGAAGCTGACAGCTCTGGATGGCAGTGCATCCTCTTTGTCATAGAGCGTGTTTTCAGAGAGAGACATCTTCTTCCCTTCACCAGAGGGGGATCCTGAATAGCCAGCTAGGAGTAGATGCTGAATTTTTAAGCAGAGAAAGGACAGTGTGATGAATCCCATCTGAATAGAATATGGTCATTAACACATCATTAAAAATGCCTTGTGTCTTACAAATGCAAACAAAAAAATCCTTCTGGGAGTGTCAGACTCCCCTTTCTCTTTAAAAGCAGCTGTACTTTTTTTAGTACACGGTGACCTTTCAAGACCTGCTACTCTTATTCTTCTTCACAGCTCTTCATCCCCAGATGGGTCAGAGCAAGGTGTTTTCTCTCTGTGCCCTACAAGCAGTGTTGCATCCTTACCTTGCCTTCCATAAGGACCCAGTGCAAAGCAAATCCTTCTTCATATTCTGACTCTTCTTTGGTATCTCAGAGAGGATTACACCTTTTGGCCTCACAAGGGATAATGCCATCTGAGAGAAAGGTGGGTGCCTCACCAGATAGTGCCACGAGCCAGGAGACACCTAAAGAGGAAGATTGGAACTATGATTTGGCCTTGGAATAGATCTCTGGAGGGCATGTGGAGCCCAAGACTAGCAGGTTCATACTGTCTGCAGTGTTTGTTGAACAGCTTGGTAGAGTAGGATGCTGTCATCCACTTTGAAGTCAGGAGTCCAGGCAAACTATGGTGAGAAGTACCAGCCCAGGAATAAATAAATGAATTGGTTTGTAACCTTGATTATCTACCTAAATTATTACACCGCAATGCAAAATAAAGGACATCAATAATATTCCATTTATATATGGCCAGTTCTTCTACTAGAAAATGCTGTTACAGTGATGTTCCACTTCCCACCAACTCCCATATCCCCTTGCATCCAAATTCAACTCAGTAACATTCCCTTAGAAAATAATTTCTGGACAGCTAATCCTGGCATAATCTCTCCAATGTTAAAGAAAGAGAAGATGTAGAGGAAGGGTCCTGCAACAGCCTAGAGAAGACCACATTCGTATTGCAGACGACAGGAGGACCTCAGCTTGAGCTTGTTGAGTTTAATGAAATAAAAGCTGAAAAGGGTAGGATTGGCTGCCCCAGATACATCAGGGGCCTAAATACTGGGGAGGAAGTAGAGCTGTTTAACTCAAGTACAATGTTGGCACAAGAACAGCTGGGTACAGGCTGCCCATGAATGCATTTAGACAATGGGAATAGACAGAAAAGAGCAATACAAAAGTGAAAAAAAGAAAAAACAAGTAATTTTCAGATTATAGAGTAATAGAAATGGCGCTGAGGAAGGCCTCTGGAGAGCTGCTCATTTTGGGTTTTTTAACCTTTGGTAATATGACAATCACTCCTAAAAGAGAAAAGCCAGAGATCATTTTATCAGTGTGGCCACAACACTTTTAATTCACAGCTTACTAAAGCAAAGACTGTTCCTGGCATGTTCCTCTTAACATTTTCCCAATTTTGGCTGTATGTTTGCAAATGAGAACATGAAATATTACAATTAATATTTTGCAGTAATTTCACAGCCCTTCAATATGACAGTGCTTAATTGGGTGAGAAATATTGCTCTACTGCAAACCTCTTCCCCAAAGCCCTGTCCTAAGCAGCTAAAGCATCCCTCACTCTTGGTACACTAATGAGAGGTTGTGGAGATGAGGTTGTTGCTGACAGTACGACTCAGACTTTGTGATTTCTTCTAGCACCAGGCAAGGAGGGAGGCTTGAAGAAATGTGAAGGAAATGCAGCCTCCACCTCCTCTCAACCCCAGGCAACAGAAGGAGTGCTAAGCTTGCCCCTGGCTCCCAGTCCCAGCTCTGCTGCTCCATAGCCCCATGCTGCTGTCTTAGGACTTTGGCAACAACAGCCGATTTTCCCATGCTGCTGAGGAGCCTTGAGCCCTTGCTGGAAACTATGTGACCTTCCTTGTGCAACTTTCCTCCTTCCATCTGCTTGTCTTATTATCTGTTTAGCAGTCATCCTCTCCCGAAGCTGGGAAAAAGCAGTGGGTAAAAAGAGTGCCCAGTAACAACCAAGTCCTTCATCCACTTGGAGACTAGAGGTGCTACTTTCTACAAATAAATATCAGTAGGAGCTTATTTTGGCTTCATCTGTGCCTCTGCACAGGAACCGGTGTCACCAGCGGCTCTCCAGACTGGGGTGAGATAAAGTGTCAAATCCTGCTATTTCAAATATCCATGGATGCATTCTTTCCACAGGCTGTGAAAATACCCCCAAAAAGCTCTTCTGGGGCTTAGAGCATTACTGTTCCAGTCTACACTGTCATTTAGTTCCCTGGGTATTAGAGAAATCAGGAGGGGAGAATGCCAGATCTGGCTTTATTTTGGCCATGCAAATGTATTACTGAGTAGTGAAAAGTCAGGGAAAAGCATAAATCTCACTGCTGCACTCCAGTGCTCTGGGAGTTTTTCAAGTCCCTCTGGAATCCAGAGGCAGTTTTCAGTTTGTAAGTCTAAATGTACTTTACTGACAGGGCCAAATCCAGCCTTAACACAAGGCCATGGAAGTCAGGGGAGGTTCATCAGGAATGTGTCAGGAATTGCACCGCTGCTTCGGGGGCTATATTTTAGGGGACTTGCTGAGCCAGTCTGCCTTTACACAATGTCAGGAGTAATAAAGCACAAGCCTTGTACCAGTGTATTTTCACTCCTCACCCTGAGATTATCAGATCACCACAGGCACCAAATCACTCTTGGAAGACAACAGTAAAAGTGCTTTGCCCTGCTCTGCTCTGCTCTACTACGTTTTGCCTTAAAACTCCTGCAGATGATCCTGTAACTTTATCACTTTCTCCTCCTAATTAGCAAAGTGGTGTTTTCTCCACTCCAGTAAACAGTGAACAGGGCAAATAACTGAACTATATGCAGTCCTGATGGTGCAGCCCCAGAATCTTCTCACTTCTGCACAGTGTGAGGGTACAAATATCCCACAGAAAATGGAGCTGCATTGCTGGCAGAGAGGTAGCAGCTGTCCTCACTGCAGTCTTCTTCCTTGTGCCAGTTGTGACAAGCTGCTGCCCCTGCAGAGGTCGGGACCCTGGAGAACTGCAGCAAAGACATCAAATGCTATTCAAGGCTCCTGCAAAGCTGCTGCATCTCAGACATCCCAACTATTTCAAATTTTAAACACAGCTTTGGAAGGCATGTCTCTCCTGCAACATTCTTCCCATTGCACTCATGTGCACAGGCTTGGCTTTACAAACAACAGCTCCACTGAGGAGCTTGCTTTGTTATTAATAAGATGGCTGTGTTTATGTAGTTTAAGTGATGTTAAAATTAAAGTGAAGTTATGATTCAGCTGACTTCAAGTTTTCTCAGCGCCCTTCCTTTGCACACACAGTTTGCCCTGCACTTGTTTGCCTTGGCAGGGCCTGGGCTTTATAGTAACAATTTCATCTTCCATTTATAGGCATGTGCACGCCATGTTATTCTTATAAAGCAGAACCCTTCCCGGAGCTGAGCAAGGGGGACATGTAAAGCCATGTATGTGAAGGCAAAAAACTTTTTGAAATCTCAGCTTCTTCATGTAAGGAAAAGCTTTGTCTCTGTCCTATGGGAAAAATTAGTATGAAGGGAAATAAGTCCTCTCTCTTACTCTGGATCTTGAAAAAGAAAGAAAAACAGTCACAAACTTGCAATGTATTAAATTCAGCGTACACTGTTTGGCAAACTTCCAGGGCAAATGTAAGAAAGCTGTAAACTGGTGGAGTTAGATGTATCGGGTGAGATTTTTTCTGCATGGAGAGGGGAATTTGTTTTTTTCTCAGACATTTAGACTTCATGTGACTACTGTACCAGCAACTATCTCTTCTAAGAGACTGGGCCTGGGTTCCTCTCCAGGTTTGGCTTGGATTCCCATGCAGACTTCCTGGTACCTGAGCACTGTGCAGCCCATGGAGGATTGCTTTGTTCCTGTTCATCATTAGCCAGACCTTCTTGCAACTCTATCCTTTGAATCAGTCCTCATGCTGGAGCTTCTGGATGATTCATTTTTTTAATGTAATTAATTTTTTTAAAATATTAGCATTAAAGGGGGTTTATAAACAGGGATTTGACATTTTGAAAACCAAGACTCCAGGGGGTTCTTTCAGTTTTGCCACAGTAAAGAAAAGAAACATGAAGGAGAACCTGGCTGCAACAAGGGCAAGGGGAATGGCAGACGTGGCATGACCTGATGAGACCAGCCTGATGCTCATGAAAATGAGATTTGTCCTTCCTCGGTGCCACTGAGTTCCCTCTGAGGGAAGTACTTTTGCTTTAGCTAAAACCTGGTTGCCTTTGCATTGCAAGCATCCGTCGTTTTTGGCAAGCAGCCTTCCTCACCAGCCTGTCCCCTACCCACAGGACCCAAAACACTGCCAGCTCCCTGGCTTAGTGTTGGTTGAGATGGGGCTCCTGACTCCCCAGAATGGCTTTGCTAAGAGTCCCTTGTCTTCAGGAGCCCCTAAGCAAGGCCTGCTGAGGCAGGACCCCTCTTGCAGGCCTACCCTGGGGTTATGGGTGATGCTCAGCAAGGCTCAGCACAGGCAGTTTTCACCATGAGGGTCAATCAGAGCGGCCATCACCTGACTGATGCTGCAGGACCTCCAATTTCAGACCCCAAGCTCATCCAACAGCCCATCTGACTAGCTGAGACTGCAGATCCTCAGCAAAATGAGTGTGAACTTATTTCTCTTTTCACTCAAGAACATGGGCCAACACTACTTCTGTCAGCTCCTGCGGTGGACACTGATGCTACAACAGCAAACTGGGAGAAATTACCAGATTTTGTAGCCATGAGGAGGACAGAGAAAGTGTAATATCTTGAGTGTAACTGGATGGGGTCCAGATGTGCAGGCAGAGCTCATGGTAGAGAGCTCCTTCCTTTCACTACCCTCTCCCAGCGGCATGCCCCGCCTTGGTGTGCCTTTCTAGATGGTGCCATTTGACTCCTCTGCCTCTATGTGCATCTGTGGTGTGACTCCTTGTACGTGTCACATCCCTGTCCCAAATCTGCTTCCCATTTGCCTGGAATCAGATTCCCTGCTGTTTCTGGGGGACTTTCTCTGAGCTGCTCAGCCATGACCAGAGCCTGAGGCGCATTGGATGGCATCTCGTGAGTCTCACACTGCAACAACTGACCACAAACTGAAAATCTCCCAGTGGAAGGCTGCTCTTTGGGAGTGTGTAATGCTCCTTTCCCCAAATTGCTGGTTACTCAGTCACTTGTGCATAAACAGGAACTTTGTCCCCTGCTCCTTTCCAAGTTCTGGAAGGCCAGCAGCTGGCATGCAATCCTATCATCTTTGAAACAGCATCATCCCCCAAAACATCAGAAAAGTATGAATGGGGTCCTGGCTTTCCAGTAACCGGATTCACTTGCACTTTCACTGATGTTACAGTCCATGGAGTCAAACCATCTACATTTTGCACAAAATTGGCAAGCTGGGGCTGCAGCTCTCTGTTGCTCACCCCCAGCAGATAATCTGCCTGGCTCCAACTATAAGCTCTGTGGGGCAGAGGCAGTAAGAATTTTGCAGTGATGAAGTCACACAGGGCCTGTTTTAATTAAAAATATTTCTTTTCCTTACAGACTTTGGCTCCTCCTTAGTGCTGAGGGACTGGCTGGGAAAAAGTTTGTGTCACTGTTTCAGGGACCCTCAGCAGAAGGTGCCCACCCCAGGGGTATTTGGGCCTTTCTCAGCAACCTTCAAGTGCTGTGTAAGTGGTTAAATGGATTTTCTCTCCTGTTTCTATGAGGCTGGAATAGAAATATGCCCAGTGTCCTATTCATTTTGTCTGAGGCAGGGGCATGGGGGCAGTAGGTAGATGAGTTTATAATTCCTAGTCCGGGTGCAGCTAGTGGGAAGATAATCCTTTTACCCTCCTGTGCCCTCTCTGCCTTTCCTCCTCTTCAACCAGTGCTTTCCACCTCGACATCTCCCCTGCTTCCATCATCTCTCACCTCGTCTGCCCTCACTCTCTCCTTTAAATATCCTGCTTCTCTCTTCTTCCACCCCCAATGCCTTTCTGCCTTCTAGCTTTGCCTCTGGTGAGCTCTCTGGGTGTGCCAAGCCACTGTCTCCTTGTTCAGCAGCAGCCTCTGCAGCTGCTCTGGCTTTCTTAGCTCTCTTGGCTTTCATTTCTTTTGGCGTCCCCCGAATGCCTGGAGGTGGCAAACCTCAGAAAGACCCTCCAGCAGAGAGGTTTCTGACCCACTGTTCCCTCAAAGGGAGAAGTTCAGTTGCTCTTAGGGAAGTTTGGGGATGCTTTGTCAGCAGAGGGGATGGGGAGACCCACGGCACTGCCCTGGGAAATCATTAACTCCCCATCTGAATTGAGCAAGGTGCTGTGAATAAAGTGTGTGAACACAATGCTTTTCATTAAATACCTTGCAGGGGATCATAGGGGGAAGAGAAATGGACTAAAAAGGAGAGACAAACTCAGGGAGAACTGAATATTCAGGAGAGGGATAAATAAACTCAAGCAAAGAGGGGCAGAGTCCTGATGAAACCTGTCATGGAAAGGTTTAGGAGTCCAAATGAACAGCAAAGAAGCTCTGCAGCTCTGGTTACAATAGATCTGTGGTGAGTTGAGGAGTTTGAGGCGGCAGAAGAAGTGATGGACAGGACCCCTTCATCTCCGAATTGTGACAGGCTGCTCTATTTAGAGGGTGTTAATAGCAAGCAAACAAAAGGATGGCTTTTCAGGTTGTTTGGCTGTTTTTTTATTTGTTTTGTATTTTGTTGTGGTTTTGTGTGTGTTGTTCTGGTTAGGAGCTCAGTTTGGTGTGAATTAACTATTTAACCTGCCCTACAAATTAGAAAAAAAATGTTCTTTGCTCTTGATCTTTGACAATTGGACTCAAGGCATCAGAGATGGATTTTGATTTTAAAAGCCAGACAGTGAGTCTGTGGGACACCAGGTAACTGATTAATATGGAGCTCAGAAATCCTCAATAGCCTTATAGGCCTCTGTGATTGGGAAAGACCTCTTTGCAACTGGTGTTTTGTTGTGAAAAAGTGGTGAGAAGTCAGCTGGGTTTCAAGTCACTGCCAGGAAAAGAGAGACACAAGGTGGAGGCAGTTCAGAGGAAGAATGACCAAAATGATGAGAAGTGGCTGAGCTAGCTTGGTTTCTGAACTGCAATTGAGAAAGTGAAGCCTGCCTGGCTTGGCCAAGTGACAATGAAGGGCTGAGAGTGACAATCAAGTTGCCACAGCTTCAGGAATAATTGGTAAGCTGGTTGAGGCAGTGGCAAAGTCTTGATAAACCTCCAGATTGCTAAAGGGCATAAATACCAAGGCTACAGAGAAAATGGGTTTGGCCCTGGATCAGATCCTGACTTAGGCTATGGTTCTCTTTTGACTTTACCACTGCACATGGCCATCCTGAAAACGAGTCCACTGCACTCCTGTAGCTGTAGTACAGGCTGAGCTTTACCTCACCACCACTGGAGCCACAGGAAATATGAGAGCCCTTGTTTGGTGTCATTTCCTCTTCTTCAGATTCTGAGCTGTAATCAATGTGTGTTGGCATTGCCTGTGAGCTAGAAGTGTACATGCAAATCCTTGAAGGGAGCAGCAAAAGGCTCTTTTTTCAGAATGCTATAGCAGCACTGGGATTGAAGGTTGAGCAGTGAATGGATGGTCTTGGTACCCCACAGGACAGAGTAACAGGCTTATTCTGTTGAATAGGTTTTTTCCTGATGTACCCTAGTGGATCAGCTGAGGGGATAGGCTAAATCTTTCTGAATAAAAGCTTCCAGTCCTATGCAAGCTCCCAGTGACTGCTGCTGGCGTAACCTTGTAAGTGAGCCTTGGAGTTAAAATTGTCTTGATAAACTTGGAACAGATTGCTCTACATTAAACTTTTGCTTCCGGATGTGTGGAGACTCGGGCAGATGCCACACTGTTCATTATGCTTAAAACACATTTCAAGATCTCCTTCCAAATCACAAGGGCAAGAAATGTCAAAAGCAATCAAACCAAACTTCCAACACAATCACCTGACTCCAGGAGATGGGGCTCTAGACCTCAGCTGATAACAAAAGGATTTGTAAATAGCTAATGGTTCATTTTACAGCTGACCTAAATAACAGGGAAGATAATTGTTTCTGTTCTACAGAGACTATTTTATTCCTCCAACCTGAAATGAAACAAGCCATTTTGATTTGGGGTTTGTTTGTTTTAGTTTTTTTTTTTGTAAAAATGCTAATTAACAAAAAGACCGGGGAATTTCAAAATGAAAGAAATCATCTGGAAATACAAAGCCAAAGTTATACGGGAGCACATTTTATACACATTTTGTTTCCAAAATGTAAAACCAGAATTTTGAATGAGGGTGGCTAGGTGGAGGGGTGGAAGGCTGGTGGGGCATGACATTTTTTTCCTCTGCTTCTCAAGTTGGACTTAATTACTTCAGTGATTTCTAGTCTTGAATCTCCAGCAAATTCCTTTCTGCAGGCTCATTGCATGATATCCCCAAAGGGAAGTCTAGATCCTTTTTGCTAAAATGTGCCTGAGCTTGGAAAGATGATGCACAGTATCTGTCACTACCTCGACTCCCACTCAGAGACTTGCAGGGCTGTCTTTTCTCTCACAGGAAGATCTGTCCTTCTTCCTGGAATCTGGCCCTGCTGTCTCATCCCAGCTGCCTTTCATCCATGCAGGAGTGTGGGGCAGAACAAACCTTGTAGACAAGGTGGTGATGCACGACAGGAGGAGAAGGCTGACCTTAAAATATTTGGCTTTCCAAAGTGTCTGGTCTATGAGCTGAGCTAGCTGAGGCCATGGGGCAGAGAGCAGTGCCACCATATTCAGCTGTCTTGCAAACAGCCTGCAGCCAGCCTTCTCAGGGGGCAGAGAAACCAGAAAACAGCCACCACCACCACCACAAAGAGAAAAAACAAGTGTCCTGTTTTGCATGAGTGAAATTTATGGGAGTAATAGAATGATGCTGCTCCACAGATGGTAGGTCAATAAAGTGGGCTTTACCCAGCCTCAAATCTTTGGTATTTTAATGTATTTCCTGATTCTGTGAGTTACAGCTGCCCTGTTGCACATATCTGCACATAGCCCTTAATGCTGTAGAGGAAAGATGGAGCAGTATTTATATCCTCATTCCCAATGTCCCCTTTATCTTTGTTTTAAAGGCTTGATTCAGCTTTGAGAAATCTGCCTTGCTGCAAGTCAAAGTAAAAGCATGCCCTGAAAGAGGAAGACATTCATATTTATTTTAGTTAATTGCTTGTTTGCATAATTACTCATTCCAAAATCTAACTTACAATAAAACCTTCCCTTCCATCAATACAGCCATTGTTACAGCTTCCAGCATGTCTGCTCCAGCAGTCATTTGCTGGAGCTGGGAAGGCTGCTTTGTAAAGGTGAGCTTTACAGCCTAGCTCCGAGGGTCAGTACGTCTGACCCACAGAAACCAGGTCAGAGAGCTTCCCAAGCCGCTCGAGACCCGCTCGTCCCTCACCATAATTCACTGTAGGAAACAAAGAATAAGGGGATGACGAGAGGATTTGAGCTTGGTGAGTGTAAAACAAGGATGGCTTTTAGAGTAAAGCATCTGTTTTTTGACTTTGCCGTCTCTTCTGTAGGTGTATGGGAATGTGTGTCCCTACATATTAAAAACTAACCAAATCAGATCGCTGCTTGAATGCGGAAGGATAGTGACTTGAAAGATGCTCTTTATGTTCTTTCTTTTTGTGTGTGTGGCTTTTTTGGTTTGTTTGTGAGTGTTTGTTGTTGTTTGGGTTAGTTGTTTTTTTTTTTTTTTTTGGTGTTTTTGTTTGGGCTTTTCAGTTGGTTTTATTTTGTTTTGTTTTTGTTGGGTTGGTTTTTGTTTGCTTGTTTGTTTGGGGGGTTGTGTGGGGTTTTTTTGGTGTGGGGAGTTTTGTTTTGTTTTTTGTTTGGTTGGTTTTTGTTTGTTGATTGGTTTGGTTTTGTTTTTTGTTGTTTTGGTTTGGTTTGGGGTTTTTTTGTAAATATGCCCAAAGAGAGGAAGACCATTGTAAAAGTCTACTTGGACCTGTGGGGCTTTGGGAGCCCTTGGCAGCACGTACACTGCACCACAGTGCTTCAAGACAGATTTTTCCCCAGTTCTCAAGAAACACATAACTCTATTTTGAATGTCCAGTCCAAGTCAATGATGAAATTGTGTGTCCTGTTAGGCTAAGATGACAGCAGAGGGCAGGGAGTACAGCCTGTAAAATTAAAGTTAAAGCAAACAAAAGGTTTTCTAAGCTTCTTTGAACATCATATTAGCCTTTCACCCATTCCAGCGATGAGGTGTGACCCTGCCTGAATTGGCAGGGTCTGCCAAAGGATCAGGTTCTGGCCGTGTTTACTTTGGCCGTGGCTATCGTAAACCCAGGGGCAGAGCTGGAAATCTTCCCTCGCCCCAAGCAGCCTTTGGGATACACCCTTCCTGGGCCGAGCTGAGCCAGACTGGCAGGAGACAGCATTTATGGATGTACATCTGAGACCTGGGGACAGCCCAAGCTCTGCTTGTTTTCTAAACATGGCCAGAGGGTGTCTTAGAAAGCCAACAAGGTTCCCAGACTTGATGAGATGAAGGCTGGGACAAGCAAGGCTCAGTCAGGTCACTGGGTCTGGCCTTCAGATGAGGAGGTGGATCATACTGAGGGATCTGAGATTTTACATTGGTGATAGCTGTAGCTGCTCTCCTTTTGTGATCTATTCTGTTTTGCCCTGGGGCCTGTGCCTTTCCTTGCTGGCAATATGCAACACCCTGGTGGCCTCCCACTTCCCTTCTGTCAAAGATACCTGTCTGAGAGGAAAGCTGGATGAGATGACAGAATAGTTTGCTTTGTGATGAGTTCCGATGTGCCTGGATATGGCAAATACGTTGTCCAAGCAGAAAAGGAAAGGACACTCTCCAGGTGTCTGGCTGGATGTCTCTCAGGATGTGCCTGGAGTTTTACAGGATAAGCCCAGTGGTTGTCTCCTAACTGGCAGAAGTGGCTGCTGTCTCCTAGGGAGTTTCTTCCCCCATGTTTCCCAACATCTCTTCCAAACGTGTGGGTATCCCAAGGAGGAGCCAGCGCCTGCAGCAGTGTGGGAGGGGGAGGAGGGAGAGGAAAAGAAGCCCTGTGTCCTTGTAAGCGTAACAGTTTAGTCTTTGGTCTCAGGGACACAAGCTGGCAGTTGGCTTTGTAGTAACCCACATGACAACAGGAATAACATCAGGCGTAATTAGACGAAATGATGGTATAAGTTCAACTCTTTCCCCCCAAAGCACCCAGCCCCCTCAACCCATTTTGAAACAATGCACCTTTTGTGGACTCCAAGTAGCTTCTAAAAACACAATTGATTTCTTTCTTCCCCATCACAGAAAAGAGTTTGCTGCTAGGAGAACGAAAGTTGAAATGTCTCAGGCAGGATGGAGACTGAAGCAGAGAGGGGATGGGATACCTCATCCCTCCCAGCTTCTTCTGATGTCCTCTTCCAGACCCCCCTCACCTACCACCACCCACGAGATAATCATTGTTCTTTGTCACTACTGCTTTAAATGCTCTCCCTTTCCACCCCTGCAACCCAAAACAGTATGCCCTATTGTTTTGGTGTTAGAAGTATATGTGACGTATTCATGATTCTGCCTTTTCTGAGGCCTTGTC
Organism: Nicator chloris; assembly: GCA_013400495.1. Classification (NCBI taxonomy): domain Eukaryota; kingdom Metazoa; phylum Chordata; class Aves; order Passeriformes; family Pycnonotidae; genus Nicator; species Nicator chloris. The sequence continues at coordinate 70,767 of WAAE01010230.1, forward strand.
AGGTTATGGATGATTGATCATGCTCCATCCACCCAATGAAGCCCATCAAAGAATAGTACAACATTTTCCTCTCTGTCTCTTCCCCCTAAGTGTGACTTGGCTGAGGGGACTACTGTGCTGGATTTGAATGGAAATTATCTAAGTGTGTGGCTCCAGCTCCCCCTGCTAGCTCCCCTCTCTTTAAAAAATGAGACTGAAATGTAATCAGATTTACTTTAATGAGGGAGGACTGAGAAAATGCATCCCATGAAAAAGAACTTTGTGGGCAATCCAGGTCCCACACCATAAACAAAATCAAGTCACTCTGTATTAGTGTAGAGACAGCCTCAACACAGGAGAACCCCTGTTAACAGCCCCTCCTTATCACAGCTTTCTCACCAGCCCATTAAACTGCTTTGTACCCACTCCTGTGCCACCTCCCCGTGTAGATGCACGTGTACATGACTTCTGGGTAACAGAGCTGGACGTGTAAAGGCAGCAGCAGGGCTAAAATGGACCAGACTCTGAGTGCTTTGATTTCAGTTTTAGACGGTTTTGAGTCCTTTGCTGAAATATGAGCCATTTTAAAACTACTAAGCTAGGAACTGTGGGGGTTTTATTGGTTTGGCTGTCTGGATTTTGAGCATCTTTAAGGCATTTAGACATAAAGTGTGATGCCAACCACTGCATCATTTTTAACGTTTTAATGTTTGAAGACTGCATGTGACTGTGTAATGCCTTATCTATATATGTGGGTACATGTAACATTGATAACTGAAATTGGTTTATAGCTCTATCTAGTTATATTCTTTTTAAGGTCCCAGTGAGATATCCAGGCAATCAATTTTGAAGACTTGCAGTGCAGTCATGCAAATAAAACTTGGCAATAGTGGAATCTGACAAAGCAGTCCTGAGAATTATGGACATAAAATTTTTTACAGAAGTGATCCAATAGCTGTACATGTAAAAAAAAGAGAATCAAAAATTATATTCCCAGAATGGTTCTTTTTTCAGTGCTCCTAATTTGGTATATCCATCCATGTTCTTTCCTCAAGCAGGACAGCTATTACTTGTGCAAAAAATACTTGTCCTGGCAAAATTTAATCCCAAACTGATGCATATGAATTTTAATACTGACTCAAAGATGTTGAAACAGAATTTTTGGAAAACTGTATTCTTCCTCTTGCTCATGTAGGATTTGATTTTGCCACCCTAAAATTTCTGGTAAGTTTCAGGCTAACAATTGATTGTTCCAGAACTTTTAATGTTGTGGCAACAGGGGATTGTTCATAAACTCTTTTCCAAACATAACTCTTAGGTTAACTGTTGACCAAATAGTACCCAGAAAGTATATTTTATTGACTGTGAATTCATTAATAGTTAACTGGTGTGCAGACATTGAAACAATGTGCTGATTCTTCATATTGAATCCTATCTCAGAAAAATACAATAAGATGCCATGGTCTGTTGCTTTCTCAGCTCAACATTGCTGAGTGTTGATGTCAGGGAAAAGTCTTACTCAGTTAACAGCATTCCTAGAGCACTCTGTGGAACTGAGGGAGCTACAGAAAACTTACAGGCTTTCTTGACATACAAAAGCTGAACTTGCAAAACATCATGACACAAACCCCCCAAACAAACAAAAACCCCAAAACAAACAGAAAAACAACAACAACAAAGAAAGAAAGAAACCAAAAGGAAAAGGTTATTGTGCTCCAGAGCTAAATAATGTCAGGGGGGTTCCCAGGGCAGTAACATGCACCTTGAGGAAAGACATAAGACAAAAGATCAAACCTTCCTCCTCCAGTGCAAAGCAAGAGTTTCCTGCTGCAAAATGTTACCTCTGCCAGAAAGGTTCCTTGGGTGCCTGTTAGATGGTTACCTGTTTATATGTTTATCTATTTATATGATTAGTGCTTGCTCCTGCAACCTGGAGCTCTTAATTTTTTAGCTTTCTTTCCCAGAAGTGTGGGGAGCAATTTTTAAGGTTTATTGCCTTGCAAAGCACAGAATGAATTCAGGTCTCTGAAAATTCAGGTCTCTGAAGAGATCTGGAAATGATCAGTGTTGGATGTGACTGCTACTCATAAAGGAGTTTGGCTTTTAAATGCTGGTGTACCCAGAAACAGAGACAAAAATGTTTGGTTTTGAGTCCCATTGAACTCCGGGAGGACAAACACTCTATATCTGTTGAAGGCCATGATCATTTCCATAAGATTAACTAGAAAGGAAAAACAGATGGCAGCCAGCCAGGAAACACAACTATCAGAAGGTAAACAGGCATAATCAACCAGGGACTCACAAAGCTGCATTATTAGCAGAATAAAATATATGACCCCATTTGAAGGCCCTCTTTCCTAGAAGGATGTATCTAAATAGAAAACAATTATTTGGGGCTAAGAAGCAGTGTTAAGGCCATGGATAAAGTCAAGAAATAGGGCCAGCCCTGGCTGTGGTGATACACTGCTAACAGTGCCTTTGAAAGACCAGAGAGTGCATTTCTGCTCTTGCCAGCCCCTGAGGAGAGGCATACTGACCATCCCTGTCCTTTTCTGGAAGAACTAATTGTTGGGGTTTTTGTTTTGGCTTGTTTGTTTGTTTTGTTTTGGGGTTTGTGAGGGTGTTGTTGTTGTTTTAGTTTGTTTTTTCTTCTGGCAAGGGATATATGATAGTGAGGACAATAGGATATTCCATCACTGCTTCTGAGATTGTCCATGTTGGTCTTGCTCTGTTTCTTTACCAGTCATACCCCACTGGTCAGACCACTTCAGCAGAAATGGCATCTATTTGTTTTTGGTGGATTTTTGTCCTACTGTTTATCAAATTGATTTGTATGTGTATGTTCCTGTTGGCACCCCCAATGTCTGTGACTGAAGACACTGTACTCCACTTTCTTGTGCAGTGTATAATTATCTCTTATCCATTTTGAGCCTGCCATCTGCAAACAGCCAGGAAGTGTTTCCAGTTCATGGAGTTCTGTTTTACCTCCTCAGTCATGCTCATGGAGTTGCACTTAATCATGCATGGGGTTTTTTGTGTGGCCTTGAAAACGAAGCAGGAGTATGAAAGACGGTGACAAGCTACTTTTTGCCTACCAAAAAGTAAACTTCTGTCCTTGTTTTAATGTAGTTGCTCTTTCTATAAAAGATCAAGTGCACTTGAGAGACTGGCAGTCTCTCAAATTTTCACTAGCAAATGAAGGATTTGCAAAGATTCTGTAGCTTGATGAAGCTGCTTTGCTCTTCCAAACAAGTCTGCCTCTGGCTTATTTGCAGGGCAGTTAGTCTCACATTCCTCTCTAATTTTTACTCTTCTTTGGAACAGGTGATAGGTAGACTGGTCACATGTATTAGTAGACCTTCTTCAGCACACTGGGGTGGCTGTGTTGTACTGAAAGGCTGTGGTCTAATTCTGTGAGTGTTCATATGCTGTGGGACTGGCTATTACATTGATAATCCAATACTGTAGATGTAATTATAAACAATTACACCTCATGTTGGCTGCATTATATCACACCATATATCTGACATGAAATTATTAAAAAGGCATATTAATTAAGTCACTGTGCTTTTCAGATCTTTTGGTTATGAGAGGAAAGCAAAGCACTTTTCTTTATCTACAGTTATAAAATCATCATTATGGTATCCATACCCCGGTGTAATACTGTGGGTTGGAACAAACTATGCCTTCTACATCTTTGACTTTAAATATCAGATGCTTTAGGCTGTTTGAAATGTTGTTTTGGTTTTTTTTTTTTTTTTTTTAGTACTTACTTTGATATTTCCTGGCCATATTGAGACCTAAGTGCAATATGGATGATATTTTATGTTGCAAAACCGTGTGACTGCATTATATTTGCATTCTATGTATGAAGGCCAACCAGTGTGAGTAACATACTGGAATCTGTTTGTGCGGCTCAAGGTTTTGCACATCTAGTTCTGGAAATCAGACCAGTGGCACAGGCCTGGGAACAGCTGCAGCTCTATAAGGCATTGTTCTGCCTACCTAGCTCCAGTTCAGTAGTCTGAATTTCTTTTTGCTGTGGAGTCTGCCCAAATATCCTTTTGAAAGTGACACATCCTGATGCTGGAAGACCTTCCCAGGAAAGTTTCAGCAGGGAGGAAATGGGAGAATATAACATCTCATAAACTCCCTATGACTCCAGAACAAGGCCCAAAGGCTATCATTACTGAGATGCATACTGCTAGCGTCAGTTCCAAAAGAGGATCTCAATTTATTGTGTGTTGGGAGTTTCTAGGGTCAGCTCCATCCTGCTATGTGGTATAACAATGTGTCAGTTGCACAATAGGATTAACCTCACAGTATTCATATGTCACTTCAGCAAGAGAGAAAAAAAATACTCTTGCAGTTACAGGGTGGTTTGGTTTTTCTGACATTTAATTCTTACGTGGCAGGCATCAGTGCTTTAATGGGTGAGATTTTTGGACTGAAAACAAAATCATTAATAGAAAACAGTTATGAGTCTGTACTTCCTATCCTTGACAAACTTCCCTATTTCTTTCTTTTTTTCGCCTTTTATTGTCATGTCATGTCAGAGCTGATTATAAGAGATGGGCTTTACAGCATTACATGGGTGGGCTTTGGACTACTGAGCTTCTGTTCTGAAGATCACAGATCCCAGTTTCACTGTCTTTGCTCTCTCCCTAACACAGTGAAAACATCGAAGTGACATCCCAGAGGTCAATATTTTAGCCATGAGTCTAAGTTCATGGATTCTGAGACAGAAGGAAAAAGTTGAATTTCACAGTCACAGACCAATCACAAAGCAGTTTCTATTGTTATGGAAAACTAAATAGCAAATGTGACTCTTGCCTCTCAATTACCCAATATGTCATAGTGGCTGATCTCTAAAGATAGGCTAGGTTGTGTCCAGGCACCATCTGATACAGAACAAGACCACCCAACAGAGAGGACACCCAGCAGGCAGGGCTGCCAGGCTGCTGCTGTCCTGTTACAGAGATACTGAAAGCAGAAATGGTGACAAACAGGCAGTGCCATTTGCAGCACAACAGGAAATGCTCCGACATGAAGAGACAAAGGCTGGAAGATAGGAAGAGGCCAAGGGCTTACATAATCATATTTAGGCAACCATAAACCCAGAGCAACACCTTCCCCTATGTCCCACTAAATTTTTAGTTCCAGAGGTGCCTGGGAGCACTATATAAAGTGAAATCAAACCCATCAGTTTAACACGTGGCATGAGCAGACAGGACAGCTAAGTCCTTCCACTAACACCCTTAGCAGCTTTCAGAATAAGGAGGGTGTTTCTCACCCTTGCTCTCCTACCTTCTACATGGAGCAAGAAGTACCATTACAGGAGGTGAGTGTTGTATTTGGACCCTGACTGCCTTCTCTGCCATGTATTGTGGCTTAGAAACAGGCTTGAAACCGCTGCATGACAGACAGCTCTGCTTTCTGGGAGGAGCCTGACATAAAAACTGATTCACAATGAACAGAGCTGGATGCATTTTGTTCCTTGTTTTTTGTTGTATTCTTCAAATGTGATGTCAGAGACCTTCTTGGTGCACATAGATATGTTCTGGGTTGTCCAGGACTGGGAGGATTTATTAGAACAAGGGAAGTAAACGGTAAAGATTTGTCTTAGAGTAGCAGTTAAACCTTAATCTGTAAAACTGCCTTGTAAATCCCTGGAAATATCAGCTGTTAATCCATAGCTCAGCTGATTATTGTGAATGGTATACATGCCTTTAATTGTCATTACCCAGGAAAGGCCATCTTTTGCTGCTGAGAGAATGGCTCTCAAGTTCATCTAACAACATGTGATTGGAGCAGCGTGGTGATAGATTGGAGCAGACTAGAAAGATTGGAGCAAGCTAGTGATTTACCTTCTCCATAAATTGAAACCACTGCTGTGGGATGCAGGATGCCAGAAGGGGATGGTGGAACTGATTACTCAAAATTAAGTAAAAATCTAAATTTCCTCCTCTATTTAGGCCTTCCCCACACAGAATAGGGGATACATAAGCAGATTTCATCCTCTCTGCTTCACAGGAACTGCCAATAGAAATTCCTTAGCTCTGTGAGGAATACAGTCAGGGCCTTTGTGAATCATGAGATCACTGGAATAGAACAATCACGCCAGGCATTTCCAAATCCTCTTGGTCACAAGGAGTGAACTTAATAAAATACTTGTTTAACTAACAGCAACTGAGGAGTCATGAGCAAGTGAATTCCCCATCACTTCCTCTTGTCACCTGTGATCTATCAACCTCAGGAGGTTCAGAAGTTGATTCATACCCTGCAGAAGAGCAGTACTGTGGGCCCAGGCACAAGTGGTGGCTCATCAGATCTGAGTCCTTTCTCTTCATGCTTGGCCAGTGGGACTTCATATTCAGACAAAGGTTTCCAAGGAGTGACAAGGCAAGGATGTGGCCCAGGTTTGTGCCACACTGAGCCACTTGCCTTGGCATGGATCTGAAAGCTGTTGCTCTGGGTTACTCATGGGTCTTCTCCAATGAGGCAGGAGAGGGATGTGCTGGGTGTGTGAGAGAAGGCATTGTGCCCACTACAACTCATTTAAGCTACATTTTGTTCAAAAGTCACACTTGTGGGCCGTGCTCCTCCAGACAATTGCAACAGGAAAGCCCTGCCCATCATCTCTCTATTTCTCCTTCCTTCCCTCTCCCCAGACTGGGCAGCACTGCCCAAGAGCAGTGGGAACACGCTCATGCGGATATCCTGCCAGGACAGCTCATGCTGTGCCCCACCAAGGTCACAGGGAAGACATCAGCCACTCCACAAACCTTTTGCACCACCGGTGGAGTCCCTGAGGGCCAGGCAGGGTCAGAGCACAGATGGGGTTCCTATCTCATTCCTGTTCAAACACCCAGCAGGTGACTGTTAGTTTTCAGTTTTGGTCTTTTGGCTGCCCCGCCCCTGTGTGTTTAAGTACGTGTTGTGTGTGTAGGGAGGGAGTAATGCTGATGTTTTTCGGAACCACTCATTTTCTTGCCTCGTTTTTTTTTTCACTTTTCATAGCATTATTTCTCCATTAATATTCCTGAAAGCTAAGCTCGACTCCAATGGGTTCTCATGATTAAAGACTCAATGCTGCAGAGGAGATGACAGTCCTCACATGTGCCAATGAGTCAGTGAATTCCTTAGTGAAGCCTAAGTCCATCCAGATGTTGACCTCAGCTCTGATGCTATGTTCTTTCCTTATTTTCCTCTAGCATTACTGGGTCTATTTAGGATGGGTATGACGTGACCATCAATGAGGAAAGACAGGCTCTCTAAGAGGGTAAAATGCTTTCTTTCTTTCTACAATAGGATTGTGAAGCTCTTTCCACTGCTGTAATTCTTGGCTGTTGCCTTAAAAATGCTTGTGTTACAAATATTATTGCTCATTTGGTGCTATTTGCATTACGTAGGCCTAAATGCCTAAAGGCAATCTATGTATCTTTCTATGGGTCTAATTTGGATTTTCAGGCTTTTTCTACAAATAGCTACATTTGTACTACGCTGGTAAGAAGAGAGTTCAGAAAAGCAAAGACCTATCTGCATGTGGCTGCAAGAAATGTTCTGCTTTCACAGTCTAAATCCAGTATTTTCATTAAATACAAAGAGAGACTATAGTATTCTGCCTAGCTAGATTTCCCCAGCAATTTTGCTGTTCCTTTACTTTGTAATCCATTTCCTAGAAACTGGACTCTGAATTGCACTTTTGAGCAGTTGCTGGTCTAGGTATTTCCTCGCTGTGGATCAGGGCAGCTCCATCATCTTCCCCTGCAGGCTGTACAGCAGCAGGCCAGGAGGTGCACTGCTCCTGAAAGTCAGCTGTGATGGGACCAGAGGCAGGCACAGAGCACTGCCCGCTGCACAGGTTTTAGTGGGGCTCCAACAGAGGAAACGAGGATAGTGCCAAATCAATCCTGTTCTAGGCTTTTCCTTTGCCTTCCCCACCCCTCTGGGTGACACAAGCCACTTTTTCATGATGCACATCAGCAGAACAGGATATTTTTTTTTTCTAGGACTTTAAGCAGATTTCTGGAATCTGATCTTCAGAAACATTTACTCTGCCAAGTGTCCTCCCAGATTTGGGACATTTTCTTAAGTGGTACTTTGCCTTCTTGTTGTGGGATTCAGCCTGGCGATGCAGGCACTGTAAATGGGGATTTCCTAATCTCAGCTTGTCCAGTTACATCCAACAAAATGGAGCTTTCAGGAAGTTCTTCTCCAGCTGTCATAACATACCTGCACCGCCCTGACCTGCCACAGTGTTGTTTCCTGTTGAGGTATAATTGGTCAGCTGATGAGGGGGGCTTTAGAATGGGAGCAGAGTGAGCAGAGCAGTGCACCTCTGGCACTGTTTAGTCTGGATGCCCTTATTCCTTTGGTACTGGGATTTGCTAGTCTTTGGTTAGGGCACCAGGCCCTTAGTTACAGATACTTCACACCTGGTTGCTCGTGCACACATGAATCCTAGGCCTGCTGCTCAGCTCCTGACCCCTTTTCCAGGTCCCAGTGACTTTCACTCCCTGTTCCAAGCCTTTGCATTTCTGTGCTTGCACCAGGCATTGCTTCCCTGAGCTGCAGCAGCAGAGGCACAGCCTGTTCTGCATGTGCAGCTGTCTGGTCTTGGAGGTAGCTTTGGCCGCTTCCCCAAATTGCCCCAAATACTGCCCTTCAAATAGAGGTAAGGTAGGAAAAGTGCCAAGGGCGGCAACAGCTGCAAAATGGCAATTCTGACCAGGTGCAAAACTGGGATTCAAGCCTCTAGAGCCTCTGTGCCAAGCTGCTTCCACCTGATTGTGCTGAATATGCCTGAAGGCAGCTGTCAATAGGCTGGAGTGCCAGTGACTTGATGTCTATGATACAGTTAACACAAACTGGCATCTCCCTGTTTAGTTTCCTCTATAAAACTCTTATTTCTACTCTCTACTTTTCTCTCCCTCTTGCTCTTTCTTTTTGTTTGTTTGTTTCATGATCTCTGCCAAAAATACATTGATTTATTTGTAATAAATCATGCCAGGATCAGAACAACCGTATCTGAATTTATGGTCCAATTTTCAAACAGAGTAATTTCCTGCTATTTTCCTGCCTCCTGAGTCAGAACAGTATATTTCTACATACTGCCAGGCACGGACAATTCTGACTTAGAGATGAAGCCTTTCCAAACCAGAGCCAGTATGCCTTTCAAAGGCCAAGTCTTTCAGCTCTTACTCAGGATTTTAATTGTAATGGTCCAGACACGTGTTTTCTCACGGCCTGTACATTACAGCTCTCATGGTGTTCTTGATTGCATTTCAGAGATGCAGAAAGAGTGATGGAGGTTACTTTGCAGTGCTTTTCAGAGATGGTGTTGGGATGAGTTTGAGTTATTTGTTTATGCGATTCGTTTATACAGTGCTGCTGCAGAGCTGGTAACAATTTTCATTATGTGCTAGCTGGCTGAAGAGCATCTTCAAAAGGGATCTGCTCTGTCTCATGGCAGAAAGCAGCACAGGTATGAAAGGAACTCCAAATACTTTAAAAGGTGGCACACAAACAGACTTTGTCCTCCTTCTCAACAGCCCACCTTGACAGCACTGGTTTGATAATCAGCAGCTTCTGTGCATTAAGCCAGCCCCATCTGGCTTAGTGACTCAGGGATTTGAGGCAGGAGGGAGGGCTTCTTCCAGTCAACACTCTGACTGCTTATTTTCAGTCTCAGAGGCCCATATTACATCTGGAGTTTTCCCAGTCATGGGTTTTGGTTTTGGATTCAGAGTGTGAGAGCATAGGGAGAGTTATTTTACCATCCAGAATTTCCAGTAGTGGACTGTGGCATTCAAAATTAAAAGAAAGCAAACAAACAAACAAAATTGTTATCCTTCCTGCAAAGCATCATCTGCTCTTAGGGACACAAGAAAAAGAACCACAAAAACAACCACCAACAGAAAACTATCATCATTAATGTCACAAAATTCCACAGGAACAGGCAATACAGCAGCCTGTTGTTCTAGGTGAGTATGAAGTAAATGTAGTCTTGCAGACATATATGTTAAGATGCTGAGTTCCTCATTCAGTGAAAGCCCTGAAATCCTCCCAAACAGTAAGCCCCAGTTTCCTCACTGGAGGAAAACACATTAAGGGACACTCACAATTTCATGTGTTCAGTGCTGACCCAGATCAAACTGTGGTATTCTGTGTAATCCCTGATGAAAAGCAAAGCAAAGAACTACCTGGAGGACCTCCAAGGCACTGGATATGAAACATCCTCTCAAATAAAGCTCAGCTAAGAGAAGGCCCCAGATCCATGTCAGATGATAAGATAGGAAGGAAGGAATTAGCTTGCTCAAGAGGTCCTTCTGAAGGAAGGGATCGTATAGGATGGGGAAGAAACTCAGCCTGTCTATACTCTTTCCTCAGTTAGAGCAAGAGGTGGCTCTCCCACAGTCTTTTATTTTACTTAGGGTATTTTATGAAATCTTCCAGATGTTTCTGTATCTCTTTCCTCACTGTTTCCTTTCCAGGAGTGGTGATCTGCAGCTCCCAGGGAAGACTTAGCACCCTATTGGTCATCAGCCCCTGAGAACAGGCTGGCTGTGGATCTTTGGATTTTCCCACTGACCTCATTTTTCAAGGTTGCATTTTCCACCTCTGATGGTTTCAGGCTTGATCTTAAAATAACTTTACCTTGTAGTGATTCACCCACATCTAAGGGTTGGGTTTCTTGGCCGCTTCTGAGCCTGGGTGTGTTTTGGTTGCTCCTCACTGATCACTACTCAATTTGCCCCCAGAAGGGCCTTTTGACCATGCTCTGATCATTTTTTTTTGTGCTCTAGTCATATTGAAATGTATTTCACACCCAATATCTGTCAACAAGGGGAGAGAGCTGAAGATATCATGACAAGCTTTGACTTGGAAAGGTTTAGTGTTAGGTGCTTATGTATTTTCCAAAAACAGGTACAACTCTGCATTGCCATGGTGACATAGCCCTTCTTAATTCTCCTAAGCAATGGAAATTAGGGGACTTATTGGCCAGAGAAGGAAAGTATGGACCCAGGGGCCTGGGAGATAACACATACTTCTTCATGAGTTTGGAAGCCCACTTGGTCCAGGGAGAGAAAGCATCGTTCAAAAATTGCTAGCTACTGACATCCAAGAGCAGGATTTAGATTCACCATAAAAAAAAAGAAAAAAGTTTTAATCAATACAACAAACACCAATCCTCTGTGGTTGGTTGAGTTTTTTTGTCTGTGTGGTTATTTCCCACCTATAATCTGGTTTCTAAGCTAGAAAGGAAGACCTGCCTCCTTTTTACCAACCGTGTATGTACAGAACAAGGCTAAAATTCAATAATCAGTAAATTTTAAACCAGATCCCCCCCGCCCTCCCCACCCCAAAAAAATCCACCTCCCTTGGAGGCAGACTAGAGGATGAGCCTATTTTATTTTTTCTTACACCCTGACATTGGCTGGCTTCAAACACCTTGCCCAGTATTGCAAAGTTACAGGATGTAATGTTACCACATATCCTGAATTTAGGTTTTGGTGGGAAACAAAGGCTCTATGTCATTCTGCTGGGGAATTCACCAGTATTCTTGCCAGCTCATGATCTTCCTAATGATGCCAAGTAGTAAGTGATTAATTCCCATGAAACAGACAAGAAAAAAAAATCACAAGATACAACAGAAAAAGAAACATTTTGGACATGAGCTTATACAAGATATGTTTGCTCGCACTTTGATATTTGAATCCATTTTGTTCACGTCATCAGGCTTTTGACAAAAGTTCTGATGTTTGTGCGCATGCCTAGTTTATAATGAAAAGAAAACAGAGACTATCTGGTAACAGTGAGGAGTGCAGGGGCTGAGGATTTAAGGAAAACAGCAGCTATCACAGGAACTGACAATCTGCATTTCCTTTAAAACAGAAATGCCTAAATGGTGGGTCACAGCTGGTGTCTAAGGCCAATTCACCTGGTTCATGTTTTCAGCTGAGATTGACTTAAGAAGGTATGAAAAATCATAGGAACTGATATCAGCTAGTGGTCCCAAATCACTCGTTGGTACCGAGCTGGGACCTGCATGTGGGAATAGAGAGATCATTACCATCTGCTTAGCATCATCCCTCCTTTCCTCCAATGACACAGCCTGAGTACATTGTCAGATTAAAGCTGGGAAAAGCTGGAGAGAACGTGCATGGGCAAGATGGTTTGCTTGGCCCTGCATAATTCTATGTTAGCTCCTTCTTAAAAATATTCCTCAGAAACAAATTTATCTGCCAAGTTTTAGCATGGCATGAAATATGTCCAGCCACATAACCCTCTACCTCATTCCAAAAATGGAGAGGGACTAAGAAAAGACCAACTCAGGTTTAGCTATCGCAACACAGAGGTCCTGAACGTCAGTCAGCCAGGGGCAGACTGTGATTTTACCATAAAGTTTCAGCTGCAGAGATCCCTCCCGTGGTGAAAACTGGGAAGAATATATGTGGGAAGGGAAAAGAAAGGAGAACAGCTAATGTGGAGGGCAAAGGGGGTGACAGCATGGGAAAAGAAGGACGCTGGAGAAGGATAGAGAGAAGTGAAGCCTTTCAACCCCTCACCAGCAGTGGCACCTGTCCCAATCTTGGACTCACTTTCATTTCAGTGGCTTGTCTTACTGCCATGGCTTTGGGAAAAAGAGCCTGTTTACAGGAAACAAGCTGGCTGCGCTTCCCACAGCCTTGCTGGGCTGGGGTGGAGGCAGAAGCTGACTCTTTTTGCTGCTGAGAAAGCTCCAGCTTCTAGGGGTGTGTGAATGCTGCAACTCACTTCTTCCCAACCCTACCTCCTTTCCTCGGCGCTGACACTTCCCCACCCCAGCATCAGCCACATGGGTGTTTGCAGGGTTTGTGGTTCCCAAAAGGGCTGAAGGATCCCTGGAAGCTGCTGGGCCAATGTTGTGGCTCAATCCGTGGGGACAGACCCCTGTCTGGTTTTACCATCCCTTGCTTCCTTAGGCTTCACTGAAGACGTTTAATGAACAGATTTCCTGTAATAGATGGCAGCAATGACAAGAAAAATAAGATGTTGCACCACATCTTGGCAGGAATGGCTCAGAAGGACAATTCAGGCAGCTGTCTGTCCTGTCTCAGCCCTCTCCCTCTGTTCCCATGCACACTTGCTTACGGGTCAAGCTGAGGACTGAAGAAAAAGCTGTGCACTGTCTTCTTGAGTAGCAGGCATAGAGGTTATCATTCCAGCCTTGAAAACCAAGGCTGCAAACAGGGAAAAGGGGAGGTGACATATTTTGGTAGAAATGAGTCTTTAAAATACATCATATTTGTTCTATTGGCCTCTTCCCTACCTCCCTTGCAGCTTGTAAAACTCCCGCTGTCTCCCTTCCTTTTCAGGCAAATGCTTGGCTTGTTTCTCCCAGCACACTGCATTCCCGTCACCCTGTCCCTGCGGCTACTAACCCACCTCCTAAAGCTTAAAGAGGAGCTTGTGGGCCAGCTTCTGTCCCAGCCCTCGCTGCGGCTGTTGCTTGACTTGTATACAGCAGTGTGTGTTGGATGGAGCTCCTGCTCCTGACGAACAGAGGGTGCCAAACCGCATGAATCTGGGCTTTGGCAAAGTCCAGCTGCTTTCAGCCGGAGAGGCAGGGAATGCCGGGGGCAGCAGCCCCAGCACAGTGGGTTTGTCACCAGCAAGGAGGGGCCGGTCCTGGAAAAAGGGAGATGTCCCTGTTAGTCATCGCCCACCCGCTGGTAGCTGGGAGGCACTCTGGTAGCATCTGCTGCTCGGCGAGGCACAGACACGGTCAGCACTGGTGAGGGCTGATCCCTGAAGAGCAAAGGGCCACTGCTCCAATCCAGCTACACATTCTCCACTCCCCACAAGCCATGGGGCTGCCGCCAAGAGTCAGCAGTCAATAAGCCTAATGCTGTCATGATGTTTATTCAGTGGATGTTTAAAGACATCGGGGATGGCGATAGCATGCACACTGCAGTATGTGGCTGTGCAAAAGGTGTGGGACACTGACAGGAGGAAAAGGGTGTCTGGGATGACAACCCATTCCTGCTTTTTGCATGGCTTGCCATAGCTCCACAGTCCAGGTATTTCCAAGACTTTCAGTTTTAATAACAAACAAAAAACATTGAAAGCACATTGGATTTACCTACAAATACACAAAATGTATTTATACACAAAAAGAGATTTCCCCTTTCCAAAAGTGAAGGATGACAAAAAGGAATCAAAAAGCTTCTCAGGTATTAAACAAGTATATTCAACAGGCAATAAGTACATGAATAGGATGCTGTTTTTCACAAGTTGTTGTTGTTGTGTTTCTCACTTGTATACCCCAAATACACTTTGGAAACATCTTTCTGAGGAAATTTAGTGTTGAGAAAGCTTTGGGTAAGAGTTCATAGATACAAAGCAAATGGATTCTTTAGGAATTTATCTTCAGTAAGGACGATGGATACTGACTTAGGAAACCAGATGCCTGTCTAGGATTTCTGGGCCACTTCTACTTCAGCTGTCCATAGATAAGGTCTCAAGAACAGAGATATCTCTGTGATAACTGCAACAATATTAATAACAGCCAAAAATTAGCTAATTGGAAGTTCAAGTGACAGCCCGGAGAATAGCTATACAAGTTTTGATCTCGTGTCACATGTTTACCCCTGATGGGAAAAAGTGGAAAACAAAAGTCATGAGACAAAAGGAGTGTGGACCTCATCACTAGAGCCCAGCACTAGCAGCTTGCCTGTGGATTACCCTTGTGCATTGAACTGTACAGGTTGCAGATGCCTGCCAATGTCTGTCTCTGCTTCCCCTTCACCTCCATTTCACAAAAGAAGGTCTACATTACTCTCTTTTACTTGAAGACCCTTAAAAATCACACAGAATATTCCATGGCTGCAGACCTAAGCCATCCTTCCCTTGGGAAACTGCTAGGTAGGTTGTATGTAACCCTGGCAAGTCACATTGTCCTACAGTCTCCTAGCTTTGACCCTTTCATATATCCTTTTATTGCCTGAAAGAAAAACAGACTCATAAAATGCAACTCATTAAATGCCCACGCATTGTGAGACACTACTACTAAGCCTCTGCTGTTACGGCTTTCAAATTTCACATGGTATTAAAAAGTTTACAGGACACTTGGTCCTCTTTAATATTGCAAAACAACCTTTTGGGTCATTTGTGCTATAAACTAGCAGTGAAAGTGAACCAAAGAAACGCAGATTTTATTGTAATCCATGTTACTAGGAGTTGTACTTTAACACTTCAAGACTTGGCCTGAAGGTAAAGAAGCAGTAGCTTTTACAGACTTTTTTCCAGCAGAGAGAGAGGTTGGCAAGGTACAGAATGAAATAATCTAAAGAATGCCACCCCAAATGCACTGAATCCCATGGAGAATTTGATGCAGATTGCTTAGAAATCTCACGTCATTTTTTTTCTGCCAAAGTGCAGATCAGGCAAAGTGAGGGAAAGGTCCTTGTAATTTAGTCCTAAGGATCCCATTTTGATGCAGTTTACCAGCATCAAAAGAGACAGCATTTTCCTTTTCTGTTCTAAAAAAGTGGAGGCAGGCACTACAAATCCCCTTTCCACACAACAAAATGCATGTTTGGCATCACAGATTTATCTGAATCTCATGTAGTCCAGAGCTTTTCTGCGAAGGCTCTTCAAAAACTTTACTTGTATGATCAATGTAATGTTATCATAGCTGAGAAAAGAACTTCAAAACATACAATCTAGCAATGTAATCTGAAAACCTGTGGGTTTTTCCACTTCATCAGCTGATTTCAATGCCTTTCCAGCTCAATTTTGTGTGGGCAAGAAAATGGTGAAAACAGTTCTAAGACATTTGTGAGGGACTTGGCTCATGTAAGTGTGAGATTTGAAAAATCTCATGAAAGCCACCATTAGAAACCTTCAGGGAAGAAGCTAGTTCCTACCCACTAGCTCTTCCATATGGAGTTTTGTGATCATAGGAAGCGTTAGTCAAGGAAGATAACCAGAAAAATTGATTTGACGTGGGGCAAAAAGGGGTATTGCAAGAAGAGTTTTTGAATCACAACTAGGTGCTGGAGATCTGAAATCTGTGCAACATGACCATGTGTGGATCCTTTCTTCGTTCAGTGTCATTACTTGAAAAGCAGGGGTTTACTTGCTGGCTTGTGTCAAAATGGATTAAGCAGCTTGATGCCTTAAATGCTGTGATACCTCAGGTCATCAAGACTGCTGAGAAATAGGTGCCCAAGGCTTTGTGGGTGTGTCAGCTCACCAGCCTTCAGCTCCTGCCCACGACAGAGGATGTCCAGCAGAAGGTACACATAACATCCACGTTCCTGGGTGTGATCCTGGATTGATTTGGGACCAGTACATTTGAGCAGGTGGGAGACAGGCTGTGGTGTAAATGGTGGTGTACATGCCTCCAATTGTCCAAGCTTGTGACATAAGACCAGTCATTAAAATACTACAGAGACGCTCTTTATAAACTTGAGGAACTCGGTGACCCAAGTCAGTGATCTGTCTGTGTGAATGTGCCAACCATTCATATTCTATCCAGTACATACCTAATGAAACTGTACAATTGTGGAACAAACAGAGCTTTAAATCACCCTGCTTAATAATAATAATAATAATAATAATAATAACAACAACAACAACAACAACTGTGCACAGCAGCCTTGAAATGCACTTGTCTTTCTATTCTACAGACTACAGACAGACATCTTCTAGGTCTATCTGTGCCTGCTGAAACAGTCACAACCCCTCCCTACATCTTGCTTCTGTCCACGTGGGATCTGGCAGCTCTTCAGATGGGCTCCCTGACCCAGTCCTGGACAAAGGAGCCAGATGAACTTCAGGGGAGTGTTCTTCCAGATTTATTGGCTAAAATAAGGCAAAATCTGGCAACCTGGAGGAAAAAGAAGCAGGGAAGACAGCCTGTTCAAGCTTGTACTTATTACTGACGGAAATGAAATTATAGTCAACTGGTTTAGCTGTGTTTAGATTAGGAGTTTGCAAGAACTACTTGCAGTATTTGCTGTTTGCTAATGCAGGCAAACCCCCACAAAGCATGCTGAATTCAGAGTCCTCTGTCACTGAAAATGATCCTGATCATAAGTCTGATTAAAAATGGTACTTAGATTTATTTTCAGCCTTCTTTAATTTATTATTGCCACTATTTTTTACGTGGTTTTATCACAACAGCACTAGCAATGCCCTTCATAATTCTATGGTAAACTT
>WAAE01010230.1:88034-114688 GCA_013400495.1 Nicator chloris
TAATAATAATAATAATAATAATAATAATATAACAACAATAATAACAACAATAACAACAACAACAATAATAACAACAATAAAAAATAATAATCTTGATAGAGTGTTACAAATATTTGTAGCATTATGTTGCTGAACAAAACAGAAAATGGGATCTTCTACTGCCCTCACGTCCATAGAGTTCAGGGCTGCTAAATTTACTAGGTTTCTGGGCTTTATTAGTATTAATTAAGCATGTGCAATATGATCCAAAAGACACAATGCAGTTCCCGACCTCAGATTCCATTAAAAAAATTGGACAGCAAATGACAACAAGCTCAGAGAAGATCAGAATAAGTAAAGTCTGCTTTAGGAGTGGAAGGATTTATGCTGTAGCCTGGCATTTTATTGTCCGTGTTCAGCTCTGCTGGGAGTTTGTCATTAGTTTGTGCCAATGCCACAGAGCCTGTGCTAGTCCCAGAAGGATTTTGATAGGGAAATATATGGGAATTTGACACTCTGAGACAAGGAGGTTGATCCTTGTCTGTGAAGAAGGAAAAGATCAAGGAACTGGAAAGAAAAAAGGAAAGTGGCAAGTGGGAAATCTTTGCTTAGGGTTGAAGCAATTCCCAGACTTGAAACAAATGATGGCAGTTTTTCCCTAATTTCCACTGGCAGCACCTCAGAAGAGTTTTGCCTTTTTGGCATGAGGGATAGGTCTCAAGTAGAGTCTTTATTTCATAGCCCACTTCATCTGCTCACTGCTACCTCAGAGCTCCAGACAAACTTTTAGGTTGTGTTTTCTTCCTAGAGCACCCAGCAGTTTTAACTTCTGGAACAGCTGGCCTAACCAAAATGTTTGGGCTATATTTAAGAAATTCTTGTGAGAGGTAGTTCCTGGTCATGTAAAGGAGACTGATGTTCTGGGTTAAATCAGTGTACTTGTAGGTATTGCCATTTTTTGTAGATGGAGGGAAAATGTAGTGTGATTTCTCAAAGACTGTAAGCCAGGTGTAAGCCAAAAATCAGTACCTTCAAATCTTCACTCCCAGTGCTGCTTTTTAAGCACAAAACTGTCCTTCAGAAAAGGTACTAGAAACCAATGCTTTGGTTATCCTTTTGAAATACTTGTGTGTTGGGACCCTGTCTTTGTGCTTCAGGTATGATGAATAACTTCAGGGGTGATGAATACCCCTGTGTTGTATCAGAGTCTGAGACTTATGTGCCGAGCATCCCTGCCCCACAGGAGGTGGTGGCTCACACTCACACATTTAGCATCTTTCTCTTTGTACTGAGAAATACTTTGGGGGTTTTTTTGGTAAAAAAAATGCAAAAGCACCCTGAACAAATGCATTAAAAATCAGAGTTGTGGTTCAATGGAATAATTCAGCAACAACATAGAGAAAAGATAATTCCAGGTGACACACATGCAGGACAGGTTCTCAAACTTGAAAGTACAGGCTTACTCGGGGATGAGCCCAACACTATACATTTGGGATACAATATGGAAGCAGCTATTCTGCAACACAGTTGAGAACCTTTCCCTGAGGAACCCTTACCCCAGATCCACATGAGGACAAAGGGGAAAATTTGGGCCCAGAGGTGTTGCCAGAAGAGTAACATACCTTATGTAAAGCACATTACAAAAGCAAATGCTGAGTGAGCAAGAATCTCTCTCTAGTAGCAGTGGGAACCCCCTCCTGCTTTATTTTGTGAAGTATCTTTCATATCTTCTGCCAAAGACTTTAGGCGACATCAAGTTTTGCAAGGAGGCAAGTAATAATAGAGCCAAAACTTGGTCCAGACTGCCAATAAGGAGTCACTGTAGCCTGGAACAGTGAAAGGTCATCCACAAAGACACGAACACACATTTTTTTTGCCCCAGATTCTGGACCAAGTGTTCTGAGGAAGAAGCAAACAGTTGGGCTGGGTCCAAAGCATGGGGAGAACTTGTAATTAATCTTTTTGTAATTCTTTTCCCACCCTAAATCTTTGACATTTCCTGCCTCACTTAACTCTTTCCAAAGTATCCTCCTGCAATGTCACAGTTGCTGAGGCTTGATGCAGACCAGATACAGGCCAGATGGCCCCCTGATGCCACCCTTAGGCGTCTCTTATGGGTGACTGGCTTTTGGTGTCACAACTGCCATTTTCCAAGAGTGCTTTAAAGCTTGGTCTGAAAAATTAATCTTGCCCTTGAGCTTCAATAATTGCCTGACAGGGTTTTTTTCTTCACCTTTGCTGGGCAGTTGAATACCAACTTCTTGCACAGCTGCACATTTTTAGGAACAGGTTCAACAAGATGGTACAATAAAGTTCACCAGCAAGCAGCTGTACGCAAAAACCTGTCTCCAGGGGTACCCAGCAGGCACTCTGTGAATCACAAAGTGTTTTGAATTAAAAGAAGTGTAAACATATTTCCAAGTTTAGAATTTAATCTCATTTGCTTTCCTTTTCAGCAATGAAGTTGGAGTTTCAGTTCATTTTCTCACCTTCTCTGTGCCTCTCTCTTTTCCCAGCTCTAGTTAGGACATTAGCAAAGAAGATACAACACAGCATCCCCCACACTACAGCATGGATGGCTGCCTCATGCTTCTCAGGTTAGCAGTTCTGCTAGTACTTTAACAGGGAAGGAAGGAAGGAAGGAAGGAAGGAAGGAAGGAAGAAAGGAAGAAAGAAAGGAAGAAAGAAAGAAAGAAAGAAAGAAAGAAAGAAAGAAAGAAAGAAAGAAAGAAAGAAAGAAAGAAAGAAAGAAAGAAAGAAAGAAAGAAAGAAAGAAAGAAAGAAAGAAAGAAAGAAAGAAAGAAAGAGAGAAGAAAAAGAGCCTGTTTTGATTTGACCTGTAACCACACCTGTGGCTCCCCAAAAGCAGTGGGCTAAAGCCAGGGGTGCAGCAGGCTCATCTCTTCAAAGCTTGTCCCTTTCTGTGGTTTTGGGCATTTAAAACCTTTTCCAAATCCAGATGTACTTGCAGTGCTGAAACCGGAACCCTCAGACGATGTGGAGTGAGGCATACCGTAGCTGTGCTTACCAAGCTCGTGACCAGCTGCCTTTACATCTCCACACAGCTGAGCTCTTTATAGCTAGGAATGGGGAGAAGTGATCAGTTCTTGCTGTCCAGGAGTGACCATCACCTGGTACCTTCACATCAGTGGTGTAAAGAGGGAGTACTACTCCAACATACTCTCCCTTCTCCCTATCCCATGGCTCTTCGAGAGCAAACTAGCTATAAGCAGTCAACTTCACTTTTTTCTGATGTATATATGTGAGTTTCTAAAGCATTTGTCTCTACCTTGTGTCCATTTAGATTAACATCTGGACTAAACCAGATTGAACCTAGGTGCAAGAGGTCAAGAATGTCTCAAATAATCCTTTTATTGTGCAAGGTGATGCTGTTTGTTTAGAGCAGGTAGTGTCTCTGCTCTGAAGGAGATAAAATTGGCCTTGTTGCAGTTGAATGGTTTCTGGGGGGCACTTCAGAGGTTCTTTGGCAAGGCAGATGCATGCTTTAAACATGCTGGAGGAAGGTTTGAGGTCCCCCAGGCAACTGCAGGAGTGCATTCCACTGAAACAGAAGAGGAATGGATAGGCAAAAACCCTCTGGGTTTTCCAGTCCTTGAAAAGAAGTGTTCTTCTCTGCAGTAAAAATGGAAACAGCAAAAAGTAAACATTTTATCCTGGTAAATAAAACAGAGAGAAGAGGGAACCGGTGGAATGACGTTATTGGAAGCACCTTGTAAAACTGTCTGTCGTATCCAGCCTTTACAGTGAAGGTCAAAGGCTGATCTCTTTTACTACCTATGTTTCTACTTGCCAAATCTCATCTTAGTGACAGGTTTTTAAAGTGAGAGAAGGAGCTGCAGTGATGGAAGATACTCCCACCGCCTCCAAAAAGCCAGGGGAAAAGTTCCAGGAATGAAAGTATGGCAGTTTCTCTCAGAAGAGTGCAAAGAATTCAGTTTCCAAATTTCTATTTGCTCCCTCAGAGCAAGTTAGCTTGTTTTTTGTTGTTGCTCGCTGTTGATTTTTGTTGTTTGTTTGGTTTGGGTGTTTTTCTGTTTGCATCCAGTGAAGCATTTTCAGTGAACTCGATGCACAAGTAAAGTTGTGTTGTCAAGTGATGAGTGCCTTTCCTGAAGACACCACCAGAAGAGAACCTTTTCTCTGCTTCTCAGCTATCCTGTGCCAGCTTTGCAAGGAACAACCAGGCTCTTATGTGTGTTCATTGTGGATTTGGTATCCTGCTTCACACATATACAACCAGAACCTGCTGTCCTGGATATCACACTGCTCCACCGCTATAGTGAAACAGTATTTGCAGTGTCCCACAAAACAAGATTAAAATTCTTCTAGGAACTGTAATGGAGACTAGAACAACACATTGGACCCCTCTTCATAACAACTCCAAAATAATCCAAGGCCTGGTTATCGTTGGGAAAGTTCAGGTTCAAGTCAAAGACTGATTCAAATTCTTCCATTGCTCTGTTGGACAAATCCAGGTAGATCAGAGGTGTTCAAGAAAGGAGGTAACTTGGTTTTGGAAGCTAAATAAAGGTAGGTTCTCTCAATAGCCAAGAGGTATGAGCTATAGAGGTGATGCTGCAGAATTCACTTCCTCATAACTTGGCAAATAGGTTTGTAGAGGACTGAACAGTTAGACTAGCCTGTTGACAAGCCCAGTAAATTCCTTTCTTGTAAGGATAGCTCATTCCATAATGAATAGCTAAGATGATTTGTTCAATGAGCCATTTGCAAAGTGCAGACTTTCTTTAAAGTAAAAGCTGTTACAGGAGTTGTTTCTATCATAACTCTTCTGAGCTATAAATACACAGTAAATTATCAGTCAGGTGTTTTCTACATGGCTGCACAGTATTGCTACCTTTGCACATAGGCATACTGTTTAACCCTTTCTTTTCTGCTCTCTGGCAATTCATGAGGCAGAGGGGAGGACACACCTTGTTAGTTAAATTCTTCCTTTAGCAGTGCTGGAATACTGAGGAGTGGCCCAGGATAGGATGTGGAAAAGGCTACACCAAAAGGACCTTCTTCTATCTGTTGATAGGCATTCTTGACACATATCACCATGATGTAAAAGCTCATGATGGTGAGTTTTAGTGACTTTTCTTCACCACTTGGACATCTCCATGAATAACAGCAGCCCCAAATGTAATATCTGATCTGATTCTGCTCTCTCTCTATGAGAAATCACAGACCTGCTCTCTGCACAGGGCTTGTCTCTGTGATGGGTCTGAACCAATCTGCACCAAGGAAAGCAGAAGCACAACCATTGACAAGGGAGAAATAAAAGTCAACAGTATTGCAAATTGGCTTCTGAGGTTGGGGAATCTCCATGTGACTCTGAAAGATAATTTTTAACTGAAAAAAAAAGGGGGGGAATCATTCTTCTTCTTAAAAACCATTAATAAAAATACAGCTTACAGATGCACCATCTCACACTGTCATTTAATTCTGAAGAAACAGAATGACATTTTACTGGGTTGTACCTAGACCTCCAAAGACAAACAGTTTTGCAATACAAGATGGTGCATCTGGTTGCAAAAAGTTGGCTTTGTTGCCTTAAATTTTAATTTCTGCAGCCTTCAGGCGTGCAGAAGGGAAGATTGTCTGAAAATTTCAAAAGTTTTTGCAGGGGGTAGCTTTAACTGGGCATCTCACCCGTGCACTGGGGCTGCGACCGTCTCCCCCCAAAGAGCTTGGAATTTCTTAGCCCTGCGAGATCAACGAACGCGACAGAAGAGACAAAGCCTTTGCTGGGCTTCTGAGGGTTTATCAGGGCTTCAAGGCAAGGCAAAGGACTTCCATACAAAACAATCCCATAACTTGTCCCACCCCATAGGGGGGAAGCCCCAAAAGAGAGCGATTCCATCGCTTATCTCTGGGGGGGGCCGAGGGTGATACAACCTAACAACTAATCAGAGCCAAACAAGGGTGGAGCGTAGGGAGAGGTCTACAATACTGAGGCCAACAGGGAAAGTAAGGGGAGAGGAATCTCAAACACAACCTAATAAGGCATTCAACTTAACATAACAGACAAGGAACTCTCTGGGACTCAAGGTAGGTCCAAAAGTGGATTGACATCTACAGGGGAAGGCACAAATCACACACCACCACATCGCCCCCTTTCTTGTTTTACAAGAGAGAGGGTGTATGTAATTTATAAACTTACTTTAAAAAGACAAATTGACAAAATGATAAACTTAAAATTTCGAGGACTGGTCACCAAAATCCAGAACTTAACACTGAAATAAAACTTGCTGACTCTTTCTAGCAATATTTATTAGAAAGATTGTCACTTTCCAAACAAAACCTGATGCTCCCAGGTGGGCGTGGAAGGACTTGGTCTCCTTTTTCTATCTTCACTGGTGACTGCCAATAACCAGAAAGCAGGTATCATTCTGGAAGTTGCTGTATTAGCCTTTCACCTTAAGAAAACCCTTCGGCATAGAAAATCCCTTTCATTGCTTTGTTAGGGTGATTTGCTCCAGAGTGTTAAAAAGAGCCACTCAGAGGGTCATGAATTTCACTCAAAGATCCTACACGTGGCACAGATCTGACAGAAAGCTGAAAGAATGCAGAGACTTGTGCAAAAGCTGTGCAAATCCAGACTACAAAAACTCCAACATCTCTAAGAACCTCCAGTAACATTTTGCTTCAAACACACCATATGCCCCTCAAAGCATGGCACCCTAATCTCAGTCGGGCTATCAAATTCAACTGGTTGTGGTCCAGAATTGGAAATCCAAAGTCCCAGGATAAGTGTATGTGGCAAAAAGCTTTCAGCCAATAAGTCTGGAAATGTGACATTATGTATTTTGAACTAAAAGTAGCTTGAGAGTTGAGATATTTAATAACAGTGACAAGAGTCTGTGAATTTCTGGTTTGGGAAAAAAAAACAAGAATAACTTTCAAAACCATATTCAGGTGTGAAACTTACTATAGCAGATGGTTGCCTCAGGTTGAGATTCCAGGTTTAGAGACAAACAATAGCCATTTTACTGTCAGAATTTTTTAGAGCAAGGAGAATACAACAACTAGGTCAGAAGGATTTTGTTTCTCGACTTCAGATTAAATTAGAGCTGCTCCAAAACCACACTGCTTTAGAAGCGACAGATACTTTTGCTCCTGCGAAAAGCCCAGTGTGAGTCTTGGCAGAGAGAAAGGGCTTTTGCTATGTCCATGAAAACATCTGCACGGGTTCCCTGGGCCCTGAATGTGCGAGCAGTGGGGACCCAGCTGGTACTGAGAGCAGAGCGGGGGGAGGGAAAATTAACATCCTCCTGGGATGGGAGGCAAATTGGGTTGCACGGCTCACACCAGCTTCACACTGACAAGCAGCACTAGCTGAAGTCCCAGAGTCGCCAGAGAGCTTGTTTTTCACGAGGTCGTGCAAGGTTCACTCACATCCTTCTGGCCTGTTGATCCTGAAACGACGTTAGCTCTCTGCCTCTGTCGCTGTGTCTGTGCACATTTTCAATTGTTTAATAAGCAACTGTCAGTACTGGAGTTGTTTTCACATCTAGAAATGTATTTTCTGCTTGGGTTGTTCTCTTCCGGGTATGTCTAGTGCTGCTTATGTGATTTTTCTAGATGGAAGTTATCCGCAACAGCTTCTTCAGACTGTATCACAAATTTTGTCCCAGAAGGCTTCCTCATGTCTGAAATAAAATTCACACTTTGTAAATGACGCTATTAGTTTCCAGTATGGACCTCTAACAGTGTGGTCTGCTCCAAAAAAATCTTCCTTTTAGGCTAAGAAAGGGGATTTGTTTCCTGTCACCACAAAAGTCACCTGGACTCTGACCTTTTGGATTGCTTTGTCTGGACTATCAAGAGAACTTGTCAAGTTTTTGCAAGGTATGGCAATGCCTATCAGCTGATGGGATGGTGCTAGAGTCACTAAATCTAATCACGGTGACCCTTAGGTGCTGATGACCATTCTCACTGCTGTCTTTTCTTGGCCATAGTTGTGGGGGTTTATATAAACAGGGAAATTTTATTAAGAAGCCAGAAGAAGGAACAGAGAAACCTTGTGGACCAGAACTAGACACATTCTGGATGAGGTGTCGTTCAACATTCCTTTGGAGCCAAAAAGTTTCAACTTGAACAATGCAAATGGGACGTTGTGAGACTGCATAAAACCTGAATCCTGAATCACCCACTGAATCCTAAATAACCACAGCACATCTTTATCTTCAGTGTTACTTGGAACTGTATCAAGGAGACTTTTTTCTCCCTCTTTTTCTTTCTTTCATTCCATTTTTTTATAAACCTCAAGGTCAAACAAAACATATGCTTAAAAATAAAGCTTTATCAAGAGAGATGGAGGACTAAAGGGCTTCCTATTTTTAGTAAGGGCAATCTAATCTAGGCAGAAGTTGTTCTGGGCCTCTCTCTGTTTTCCATGAAAGGTAGGGGATCCTGGGATGGTTCCCAGGGCTTTTTGTGGCTTCTGTTTTCAGATTCAACCCAAGCCACTGAGTTTTATTGAGCAAGTATCCTGGAAAGTCCGGAGCAAAATGAGAGACAGCTGATAGTCCTAGAATACCAGTACTTTTAGTAAGGTCCTGCAGCTGTATCTCTGGGTTGTGAATTCTCATAGGCTTTGAGCCAAGCTCTTTTCCCCAATCCTCCCCCAGCTACTGATATGGTCCTTGACAGGGGAAAGCATCTGTCCAACTGAAAGCACAGAAAGTGATTAAGTGCTTTCTTAATCAGGGCCTTGTAACTCTTATATTTGACTCTTGGCTTAGTCAAAGCCAGCTATTTCAGTAAAGTTAATGTGGAATTGTATGGAAACGGTAATGAGACAGAACTTTTCACTTCTAGGTCATCACTGAACAATTTTTTAGGAAGGAAAACCCTATACAATTATTGCTTGAAGGCAGTCAAGAGTGCATTTGAAATGTTGAAGCACAAATATCTTGGCTGGTCTGACTGCTTTGTATTGCCAGCGTTATGGGAATTTACTTGTGAGTTTACTATGCTGAGACAAGAAAATTACTTTTGAAACACCCAACAGACAGCAAATACAGAGCCCTAAGATGGAAAAAAATAAAACACAGTTCTTCTTTTGTAACCAGGAGAAAAAGGAATTCCTCTCCCATTTACCTGAAACTTTAAGTTATATCCCATATAGAATGAAAAATTGCAGAAGAGGTCACTAAGAAATCTATCTGGTTGGTTCTGACCTGTAATGCCTGGACTTGTGAGGTCTGTGCATTGCCTCTTTTAGGAGGCTGAAGAAAAGAAGGCAAATCATCTGATTGCTGGGAGGATTGAAAGCACTTTACCGAAAAAAAAAATAGTGAGCAACAAAATTATCACCAGTGCGTTTGAACTTATTAAAAACAAAAACAAACAAAAAACCCCCACAAATAAAGTCAGATTTCTGTGTAACCTGATGGCTTTATGCTTGGGAAGGAACAATCATTAAGCAGAATGAAATATCTGGGAGTGGGGAAGTAACAGAGGGCCAAGGCTGCAAACCACCCTTTTTATATTCTAATGCAAGAGTCAATCTCATCTAAGTTTGCAGGAAAATTTGCCGAGCCTGGGTCATGTGGAAATCTGAAGCAGGCTGCCCTCCTTTCCATCTCTTCAGTGCTAAGCAAAGATCTGCATCCCCTGAAGTTTGGAGAGGAAATATACATAAAGCCTGTAAGTATTTATGAGAGCTATAAAAAAGAGCTTTGCGGTAGTTGACATGGGAAGTGATTAAAGTACCTTATAGGCAACGATTGCAGAAAAGAGGGAGAAGTGATGCCAGAAGAGAACCTGGCAACAATCCCGAGGTAACAATAAGTGACTTTAAGAAGGAGGAGTTGTGGGAGGAAAAGCAAAAAAATTAAATTGAAGCAGATTGCAAGACTTTTGGCCTTGGGGACTGAGCCACAGAGACTGCTGATTGCTGGACTTGCAGTCACAAAAGGAAGGTGGTGTGTCACCCTACTTGTGACTCAGAATTTACTGGTCAAAGCCCACAAAACAGCAGTTCATCAAGATTAACTTGAATTTGAAAGGACTCCATTTCCCAGGCATCTCAGCTTTCTCCATCTGTGTTTACACAAATAGGTCTTGGGTCTCCCCAGGGCTTAGCAAAAAGCTGCTCTACATAGAAACACACACATGTGCCAGGTTGCCAAGGGGGATCTCTCTGAGTGGCTTGTTTTCCCAGGCTGATTTTCCTTTTTTCCTTTTTTTTTTTTTTTTTTTTGTTTTCCCATTTAACAGGTGCAGCATGTGTTCAGACCTGTCCTTAGATATGACATGAGCATTTGCAGATGAAATGATACATCAGAAAACCACACAGTTATCATGATCAATGATGAGTATAAAAGTCTACCTTGGGAAGTCCGAATTTTGGACTCTTCACATCCCAAATGGTACAGAAATGGCTTCTGATCAGATGCCCTTGCAAA
Source organism: Nicator chloris (assembly GCA_013400495.1). Classification (NCBI taxonomy): domain Eukaryota; kingdom Metazoa; phylum Chordata; class Aves; order Passeriformes; family Pycnonotidae; genus Nicator; species Nicator chloris. The sequence goes on from WAAE01010230.1 coordinate 98,450, forward strand.
TGGGGAGGAAGAAATGCACAGGCAAGGAGAATGTTGTGCAGAAAGGGAGAGCAATAGAAACATATAGACAAATTTCAAAACTATTCAAGAAATAGTTGTGAGTAAAAGGTACATTTACTGAAATTGGACCAACTACAGGAGAAGAAAACAAGGGCTGAATTCATCAGGACATACTGAACAAATGCTTTAGACACTTTAAGAACTGGCCTATGTCCTCCCCAAAACTCAGTGGTCTGCTACTTTGCTTTCATCGGGGTTTGCTTATGGTATTTTAGTTTAGGTATTTCAGCTGTACCAGTGTGCAGTCTGTCTTCTGTTGCCTTGCTGTGTTACAAAGATGAAGTACAATGACATGGAGTAAACGCATTGATCTGTGAATATAGAGCACATATGTCTTGATAGGCAATTATATTTCTTGATCTTTGGCACTTCTGAGTTTTCTTTAGGTCACACTAATGTCAGGAAGAACTTCAGGTGCTGAAGCACGCTGAGAATCAATGTGTAGCTGTAGGTTCATGTTTGAATTCAAATATCAACCAACTGGGTTCAGATCATCATCATATTGCAGGAGCACATTTGGTAAACTTCTGCAGTGATATTCTTTGAACCTGTTACTATTCATGATTTTTATTATATACCTAGATTGAATGAAAAAAAATGCTATTAAAAGTAGCAGGTAACATAAATTTGAAAAGATAACAAAAGAGGACTGTCTTGTACTTCAGAATTATCAAATATAAGTGGAAGAATAATCCAGAGTTTTGTGAAGGGACAAGATTAAATTCAATAAAGAGAAATGCAAGATACACAGTTCTATATTTAGGCAAGAACAATCAGATGTACAAATAAGGGATGTGAAATGAACAGTAAAGAAAGATCTCGAGCAATTATGAATTGCAAGCTGAAGAGAAGTCAGAATTAAGATTGCCATGAGAAAAGCAAACACCATACTGGGATATATAAACCAGACTACCATCTGCATGACACGGGATGTGATTTTTCTGCTGTACTCTTCTCTCCAATTTTTGTCACTGCTGTTCAAGAAGGATGGAACTGGTTGAACAATGTCCAGAAAAGACCAACAAGAATGATTAGAAGTCCAGAGAACATGACTAAGGAGGAGAGATTGAAATATGGGGGTTATTTAGTCTAGAGAAGATCAGCCTGGGAAGGGGTATGATAACAGTCTTTAAATACATGAAGAGAAAGAGAACAATTTGGTTTTTATGTCCAGGATGCAGAGGAGAAGGGTTAAAGTATGACAAGGGACATGTAGGTTAAATTTCACAAAAAAACCTTTCCTAATAGGAAAGATAAATGAAACCCTGAAATAGCCTCAGATTTGGACTTCATGGGAGATTTTTAGAGACAGGTTGGACATAGCATGTCTCAGGAATGACAGAGGGAGGACAGGTTTTGTCTGTGGGCAGGCAGACAGAGTTGATGGCACTGAAGAAAGTCACTTGCAGTTCTATTTTGTGTACTGTCTACAGACAACTGTGACAAGTTCTTGCTGAGATATGATAATCACAGTAATATGGAATTTCATAGGAGTAGTGGATAATTCAGGCTGGTTTTCTTCCCCTTCTGTACCATCAAATGTCATAGTCACAACAACAAACTTAGGCATCTCCTCAGGTCTCCAAACTTAGTGCACACGCAAATTCATATGCAAGTGGCCAAAATGCTTCCTTCTACTCTTGGATAAATGAGACATTCAGCAAAGCAATAAGTATCTGGACCATAATCCAAATGCCTCAACACAACCTGGATTTCTAGTGATATTTGAAACACATTTACTACATTTTCATGATACTATGTTCTAGTAAGAATAAGAGTACAAACTTAAATAGTGCAAAACACCCATCTGTTTGTGGACAGAAAACTGTATTTCCTGAGTCTTCGGAGAGACCAGAGACGATCTTCCTAGGTTCCTATCTTATGCTTGCTAACATTGGAAGTGTCACCAGGCTATGGATAGGATCCTGAAAGGTGCATATGTTGTCAGCATTGCCCATGGTTGTGGTATCCTGCATTCACCTTTGGGGTAAAAAAAATTATGAGTTGGAGAGGAACTACTATAACCTTCATCTAGGCTCCCTGTCTGGGCATTTATTTGATGTATTCTATGGAAGTAATCTATTCTATGGAAGTAATTTAATGATATATGCTGTATTAGAACCATGTGAATGCATGCTGGAGACCCTTCAGGGTTGCTGGGACTTGGAGGCTGGTCCTTGCTGAGAGATGTGGGTTTAGTTATTGTTTCCTAAGTGGTGGGAAGCTCAAAGTCTGCAAGCATGTTCTTCGACCCCGTTTGAGTCTGGTGCTTGCTCTCATTGATACCCAATATTTTTTTGGGGGGGGAAGGGGGGTGCTGCTTACTCCTGTGATTTACGGAGACTTTTTGCTTCCCCGGCAGCCACAGAAGACCCAGCTATGTCCTACCTTTGCCCACAGGAACATACCACCCCCACAGCCTGTGTGCTACATGCTGCAGTGACCAGCTGTCACCCAATCCCTGCCACAGGCAGTGGAGGAGGACAGACCTCCTGCCATCCCAGCATGACTCTGGGAGGAGAAATCTCTCCCTGCCACTCCAAATAGAAATAAGCTAAATTATGCTTCAGGTGAAGCGAGGAAGAAGGATGATTCAAGGCCTCTGAAGGTAGGCAGAAGTGAGCTAGTCCATGGGATAAGTTCAGTTTTAGTATTTGCTCTGGTCTGTGGGCAGGGGGCAGCTGTGATGCACCATTTTGTCACTGAACAGTGACAATGAACCCAGCAAAGTGGTTTTGTCGCTGTCAGTAATGAATGTCAACTCTGTTATTATAGCCCCAGAAGGAGAAAAAGATAGAATTGCTGGGCACAGAGGGCCAAAAATTTCCATAATTTTTCCTTTCCCCCCTTCTCTGTGCACCATCCTCCCTTGTGCTGCCAAAGAAAAGAGCCCCTCGGAGGTTACCCTCCGCCTTTCTTGAATTCACATGACTTTGCCGCTTTGGATCCTTCACCCCCTGTGTTTAACCGAGGTTATGAAAACCAAGCTGCTTGCTCTCTGTTTGTTTTCAGTGATCTTCTCTGTGTGCTGCCAGCAGCCAGAGCCATGGCCTTTCCCAATACGGGGCATCACAGTGAGCTCCAAGTGCACCCAGGGTTGACAGGAGGGGTACAGAAGACAGCAGCCAAGCTGAGCTTATGTAAAAAAACTAAGGCCAAGGCCTCACCAAGATTTACAGTGCTTTGTGTCCAAGGTACTGGTGGTTGAGCTTAGGTCATGTTTTTCCGGCTGCTCTGAGGCAGAGACCAGCTGCAGAGGACAATGCAGGGACACAGTGGCTTTCAAAGAGCATGACCAGTCATCTCTGCAGCTGCACTAGTCTGAACCCTGGATACAAGAACCAGCAACAGCTGGGATTTGGACTGGAGCAATTTCCATAATCCTTGGGCATGCTGCAGGTATGAAACTGCTTGTGGAAGAGTCCTGGTGGGCCAGCACTTGGGAAATGAATTGGGCAGTTGCCTATAATGATGGCAAATCCCCACTGCATTGGAAAGTGGCATTTCCAAATTGTGTTTAGGTGACTTAGAAACCTATGCTCCATCTTCCTTGGCAGGCTCATATCTATGAAGCATTTCTGTTGGGAAATAGGATTCTAAAACTTTTGACACTCAGCACTAAGTTAACTTAAATCCCACTGATTTTGGCATTATTGGAACATAATTCCTTCTACAGCAGCTTTAAAAGGAGTCCTAGTGAGAAGGAACAGCGGGTGAAAAAGTCAGAACAAAAATTAGAAGGGCAATAGTTTATAGATGCATTGCAGGGTAAGATTAGAAATGTATCTATTTATCTCTGCTGTTTCACTGGCTTCTCCTTTGGTTTTGACTTTTGTGGAATATATTTAATCACTCTCAAATGTCAGAGCATGAATGTGGGTGATGGTGTCCCAGATGGCTAGCATAGAGCATGGGCTTCTCACACAAAGCAGGGGGACATGTGTGAACGCCCGGAGGACTTTCTGTGCTGATCCTATTTCGTGACTTCCTTTGAGACCACAAAGCAGTGCATGAGTCCTCCTTTGTACTTTCTTGTTCAGCTGTGCCTTGAAAGCTGGCTAGCACACATCCTAGGGAAGATCCCTGAGGTTGGCTCTGTGCTGTAAGATATTTGTCTTCTATGGTAAGCAGGGCACCTCCACCACGGAACATCTGGGGCTGGAGATGAATGAGACCATAGGGGGAAATTCACATAAGCTAGTCCTGAGCTGTAGCAGCTACTCAGTTCTCCATGCAGCTGCACTGCACAAGAGATCAAGCTGTGCCTTGTGTCTGGACATGCAGTTCAATGAGAGGAATCAAGCAAGTTTGTTATTACAGAGCTGGTTATTGATCAGTGCTTTGTTTTCTTTTTTTGGGGTGGGATGTGGGGGAGTCCAAAGCTGATGACACAGTTTTTCTATAGATTTTAGTGTCTCCATTCCTCACCAGGCCACAGACACAGGCAGGCTGTGACCACTTCCCTGGCAAGCCTGTTCCCATGACCAGACCACCTTTTGGTGAAAAACCTTTTCCTGATATCCAACCTAAACCTCCCCCGACTCAGCTTCATGCTGTTACCTCAAGTCCTGTCAATGGTCATGAGAGAGAAGAGCGTTGTACTTGCCCCTCTTCCCCTCATGAGAAAGTTCAGACTGCAGTGAGGTGTTCCCTCAGTCTCCTCCAGGATAAATGGACCAAGTGACCTCGGCTGCTCCTCAAACAATTTCCCCTCCAGGCCTTCACCATCCTCGTGGCCCTCCTTTGGATGCTTTGGACCTTGACAGGGGAATGTTGACATAACTGATCCACAATGCCAGTGACCCGCAGTAAGGTATTTGCCTTTGTTGAAAAGTATCACTCCAGGCCAGGAATTTGGACCAGAATGGGGCAAAGCATTAAGAAATCTTCTGGTGCCACATGAATGAGGCTGTCCTGCCAAAGCCAGAGATGGCACCTACTTTGATACAAAGATTAAGTCTTGATTTTTGTTTGTATTTCATTTAGCACGTGGGTGCCAGTGGCAGTATGAACCTGTAGATATTACTGGAACGCAAATCTTAAAAGTGGTTTTTGCACTTGTTCTTAGAGTCCTTCATGCTAAAGTTTTATTTCCTGCTGATTAGGAACTGTCCATACTAGCTTTCTGCATTTCTTATGTGAAAAGACTTTACCCAGTTGTCAGTCAATTTAAATTATCTCTTCTTGAAAGATAGAGGGCTTGAAATGTAAAGAATTTAAGTAATTAGTGTTCTACCTTTGCTACAACAGTTTTTGTCCCAGTAAATAGCCATGGACCAGGTGGGGAAGGTCTTGGTTTACCTAAAGTTCTTGGAGTAGCTTTTGTAACAATGCTTTCTATGGTAGAGGTTCTCATCTAGTGAACTCACCATTCTGTCCTTGTTGTTATTGCCAGACTGTCATCATCACCAACTTATCATATACTAGGAAAACCCCAAACTTTTTTGTTCTGGGGATGTTTTTGTGTTGCTTTGATTTGCCTTATGACTCTGTTTTCTTCTTTTGTAGCTAGCCTTGGAGGAAAAAAAGTCCTTCTATGCACAGATAACAGAGTTTCTGTTTTAGCTCATGTAACAAAGGCTTGTGTTTTTGTTGTCATGGCTGCCACATTTTGTTCCCATAGCACTGTCTGTGTGTACGTGGTTGTGATTCATTACCTACAGACACTAGAACCTACACCCTGTCCTGCTGTCTGTACTCAAACTACTTCCCTGTAACAGAACAAACAAATATCTCAGATCTGCCTCTTGGTGTGTTCAAGCCAATATCCAAGTTGTTTGGCTTTGATCCGTCTCCAAGGACCTATCAATTAATTCACAAAAGTGGGGTTGACAAAGCCATGGAATATTCCATCATGAGCAGCAGTCAATGTATGTTCTATATTTTAACATATAAAAATTCCATTTTATATGTTAAAATATATTTCCTTTTCATGTTATACAAGGCAGCATCCACAAATGTATGATCTTAAAGACTATTCAGAGGAAAAGCATAGGAATAGAGCATTCCTGTCATGACAAAAAAGCAATATTTAACAAGTTTAAAATGCCAACTATCAATTGTAGGGGAGGAATATGTCTTGCTGAAGTTTTCTTGCCATTCCTGAATGATTGGAGTGCTTGGTGAAGAGCCTGGAGTGCCACATGCAAAATCAAATAACAAAACACACGGTAAATTTATATATTCTCTACCTAGCCCATGCAAACAAAACATGTCCGTTTGGATATTCTTTTTTTACAGAATCACAGGATCATCAGGGTTGGAAGAGACCTTCAAGATCATCTACTGCAACCACCAAGACAGCACCACCATAATCATCCCAAACCGTATGCTCAAATGCCACATTCAGACACCTCTTCGACACGTCCAGAGATGGTGACTTCATCACCTCCCCGGGCAACTTATTCCAACGCCTGACCATCCTTTCTGTGACATTTTTCTTCTGATATCTAATCTGAACCTTCCCTGGTGCAAATTAAGGACGTTTCCTCTCATTGTTTTGCTTGTGACATGACAGAAGAGACCAAACCCCACCTGGCCACAACCTCCTTTCAGGGAGTTGTAGAGACCAATGGAGTCTCCGTTGAGACTTCTCCAGGCTAAAAACCCCAGGCTCCCTCAGCTGCTCCTTATAGGACTTGTGTTCCTGACCCTTCACCAGCTCCACTGCCCTTTGAAAGTGCTCCAGCACCTCAGCATCTTTCTTGTAGTGAGGGGCCCAAAACTGATCACAGGACTCAAGGTCCTCACCGGTGCCGAGTACAGGGGGACAGTCACTGCCCTGGTCCTGCTGGCCACACTGTTGCTGATACAGGTCAAGATGCCTGTGGCCTTCTTGGCCACCTGGGCACACTGCTCACATCCTGCCGGCTGTCCACCAGCACTGCAAGATTCTTCCTGCTGAGCAGCTCTCAAGCCACTCTTTCCCAGTCTTACAGCACAAAGCCTGCCCTCCCCGCCAAGTTGCTGTAAAACATATTGCTTGCAAGTTGTTGTAGGTGTACACTTAGGTATCACCTGTGAAAGTGATAAATAATAGAAAATTTCTTGTAAATTCACTCTTTTAATGTATAAGTTCACTAATCTGTACTAGAATCTCTTAAGATTGGAGCCTGTTTCATCAGGTCTCACAAGTATAAAACAGAACACTCAGTCTTCAAAGTGAAACCCCTTGCTTTGCCACTAAGCCACCACCACTTGAATTTCCTTCAGAATTATTTTTTCTTTTTCCTATATCTTTTAATGCTGGTTTCTTTCTCCTCCCGATTTTCCTCAATATCCCAAGGAAAGAGCAAAATTCCCTAAATATATTTTCAGAATCTCACAATGTCAAAACTCTGAGGTCTGCCAAATTTAATTTTCTTTTTATAAAAGGGAATTTCCCTTCCCTTCTTTCAAGCAACGTAACACATTCATTTGGTAGAACTAGCCTCTGAAAAACTACCCTGACTCCAGCTTTTGAAGGAAATGAGCTATGTCCAGCCATGGAAGAATTCTCCAGAATGTACCATTAGAGACAAAGAAATTTGGGAAGACATGTCATATTTCCCATGGTCGAATCCTGCTAAGTGCTTGTCCTTTCTCATATTTTGTGGCAATAAACTCCATATGCTAACATTGTAATGGAGGTTTTTCAGTCAAGTCACCACAAGTATAACAAGGTATAATAAGAAGAAAATAGGGAATAACTTAAAAGAGAGGGTATCTACATCATGTGGAAGGTTTAATTCAAGGCTGGATATGTGCCTGAAGAACGAGTATTTAAAACTAGAATTAGATGAGAAGACTCTTAAAGGCTGTGTTAGAACAGAGTAGCCTCTTTCAACTTCTCATGTAGGAAGTATTTCAGTTCCCCAAAACTGCATCATGACTTTCAGCTTTCATTGGCTGCTGTCTGGATAGCTGCCAGCACAGAGGAGGAAAGGGAAAATGTTCTTTTTCTTTCACTCCAGCTAGAAATCTGGTTTCAAGGAAAATATCTGTTCTGCCTTTCATCAAACTCAGCGTTGGGCCAGTTGATGTGTTAGGGCTTGGGGATATTCCATGCACTGTTCTAACAACAGGGACTCATTTGACTGCCATGCAGCCAAGTGTCCTCTCTGTGGCCTCGTGGGATGGGCAACTGTCAGGTGGCTTTGCAGGAAAACTGTGTTTTCCCTTGCAGAGGTGGAGGTTTGGGTTCTGCTCTGCTTATCTCAGGTAGGTTCCCTCCACAAGGTGAGAGTCCAGGACACTTCTCATGAACAGGCCATTCACAGCTCTGTAGCAAAGTAAACAAACAGGATCTGATCACAAACAGCTCATTATCTACTCCATTATCTGAATCATCACATCCAGCTTGGAATGGGAATCCCGTCTAAGGTGGTTGTTTTTGGCAAATCAGACTATCCCTTGTGACCAGAAGTGACTGGTTTCTTCCCTTTATTCCCCCACGCTATTGAACATAATACAAGTTACTTTCCAGCCTCTGTTGTGGGTAAAGACAAGGAACCAACAGGACCAGGAACTCTTTCCAGTGGCAGCCCTGCTGGAAACAGAGCTCCAAGCAAAGCAATGTGGAGAAAGGAGAGAAAACCTGTCATTTGGGCAACTCCCTTTCAGAGTAGTAACAGCAACAAAGGAGAGGCCAGATAATGGCAGTTTGGGGTGGGAGAGATGGATAACAAGCCATGATGTGGGCTGGAGTGCGTCCACTAAGTGTTCAGAAAAGAGACAGTTTTCAGTAGGATCTTGAAAGGCACTGCAATCTAGTAAACATGTGTGTGTCAGCAGCAAGGGCACTGGAGTACTCTGGGGATTTTCTTATTTCCTGGAGATTCTGACAGAAAGAAAAAGAACAATAGAGGAAAGAAGAACTACATACCAGTTTCTGTGCAAAACATGGGAAAACACACTTTGTATCAATGAAATAATTTCTCTCTTCTGAAATAGGTCAACTTGTGTCACTCTTGAGTACTTTAAAGAATAAGACAGGACAGAAAATTAAAAATGAAAAGCTCTTTGAACAGGAGAATCCAAATGTTTCAAAGAATGCTAATTTTTATCTTAGTAGATTTTTCATTAATACACAACAACCACAAATGAACAGTGTGGCAAAGCCAGAAAGAAATGTGTAAACTTGCAAAAAAATCCCATGTGAAAAATTTTCTCTGGGGAAAAAATTACATTTCCACAGTTTAAAAACATGAAAAAGTTGGGGACAGAGTGTTTTAATCCTTCTTTGTGTATCTGGGAAAGTGGGTATCAGCACCACTCTTTTTTTCCCTTCTTGGATCCCAGTGGGTGCCACAAGAAGCAATTTTCCTAGCCATGATGAGAGGACATGAATAACACAGAGGAATTTCTTCAGATTTGAAGCTACTGCTCTGTCACAACATGGACAATACCTTGGAGGTGCTGAAGTACTAACAAAAGGAGAAGAGATTCAGGCCTGCATATGGGTTTCTGTGCCAGAGCTGAGCCGACTGCTCAATCCCATCGCAGGCAGGCAGGAGATCTGAGTCAGTGAGGGTGGTAGAAAGGAATGAGTACATCAGAGCCTCCCAATTGCACATGATGAACCAGTTGGAATATCAGCACAACTCAGCCTTTCCCTCCAAAAACACAGAGATGCTTTACACAGCTCTCACTGTGCAGGGGAGATGGACTGTTCTCCATTGGATACAGAGGAACAACATGAAAGTCCAGCATAAACATGCCTCTGTCAGAGCCATCGCTGCCCACCTCCTCCCCATCACTTACTCATCCCTCCCATGGGCAGGACTGGAGATGAAATAGCAGTGGAAAGCAATAGAAAGGCCTGCCCAAAAGTAACTTGAGCAGCTGCTGGAGCCTCAGAGTGACACTGGAGTAAATAGCTTGTGTCTGTAATGACAGGAGCTTAATACATGGATCATCATGCATATGACAGACACTGGGTCCCTTTGTGTTGGGGGCATATGGAAACCAACATATTCAATTAATCCCACGTTTCTGGACCATGTTGTTGTGTGTGTAGATCAGTTCCAGAGGACAGACTGGAAAGCCCCGGAGCAACCACTGCTGTCTTTCAAGGAGTACATCCAAGCCTCTTTGAAAATACTCAGTGGGGAATGTTTAATTCAGATATTGTCCTCCAATGTAAATTGCATTTCGTCATGGGCCTGGGATAGTGGAGGGGAAAAAGGACTCCATAGTATAATGGGCTCAGACTGAAGTCCTACAAGCCAAGCCCATGTTTTGAAGCTGTAGGGAACCATTGCTGGCAACAGCAGAATATGGATGACAATGGAAGGAATTGTAGAAAATACCTAGTGGGGAGAAGAGGGCCTGAACAGCACAATGAACTTCTATAGGGAAGGAACAAGAAGCATCACACCAAAGTAAAACTTTAAATTATACTTTGTGTAATAAATTACACTCTGGTTAGCCCAAAACAACCAAATCATCACAGAAACTATAACAACAATTTATTTCCCTCTTAAGGTCATATTACTCAGCATGTCAGCAGCTGGCAGAGTGGAGGGGTTTCTTGCAGCTCTGTTCCCCAGATACAGTGTCTTACTAACATTGACCTGTTTCCTACAAGATAAATTGAAAATCTTGAGGCTGCTCAGCCAGAATGTGCTAATTAGAAACTGAAGGGGCATTTTGCAAGGTATGATTCACTGTGCTTGGACAGCGAGTGATAGTACGCGTTGGCAGAAGATATGCAAATTGACAGCAAAAAGTAATTTGAACCCACGATATCTTCCCCCAAGTATTCTCAAATTCAGGAAGGTCAGAAGTGACAGAAATAGAAAGCCCTCTTTGTATGATACGTCTTCAGAAGAAGTGGAGTAGTCCAGTATTGCAGTACGCTGTCATGAAGATGAGGGGGTTTGCTAACTCAGGGACTGCTGAGCCAGAGAGCACATTCTGCATCCCACAAAGAGCACACCCTCCCAGCCTGAAGACAGACGGATACGCTACCCATTTAAGAGAGTGCCAAGCTAAATGGACAGGCTGCTGCAATGAAGACACCAAAGTCAGGAGGAATGACATGGACATAAGAATTAAAATAAAAATATACACACAGAAAGAAGCAACCAGTTGCCAAGGCCAAAATAACCCCCCATCCTCTAGCCTTCACAGGCAGAAATTCTATACACCAAAGTCAAGAGTTCCAACCAAGTAAAGAATATTCCTCTCAGATGAACTGGTTCTCCAAAAATTTAGCTCTGAATTCCCAGCTGGTAGGTAAGTCAGTAGATGATGGTGAGAACATGTCTTTCACTAGATAAATTAGACCCTTTTTTCAGGGTCAAGGAAAGACCAAAACTACTGTCCAGTGCTCAGTGAGACCAGCTGGAGCTTTTCCATAGACTTCATTGGTGCAAGATTTCCAGTCTGGCTGTTGATATGAACGTTGCTCCTGGCAGATCCTCCTGGTCTGCAGCCTGAAACCCTCCCATACAAACTAATCCACCAAACTTCTTTTTGTCATTGCAGGCAACTAGCATGTAATTTATGTCTTCTTTCCTACAGGGACACCTTCATTATCCTGAGCCCCGACCCAGGTACCTCTGAATGTCCTATTTTCTCCTTACTTCAGTGAACCCCAATCACTGATACCTGTTCCCTGCCTGTATTGGTCAAAACCTTCTCCAAACTGATTCTCTAGATGTATATGACCAGGTTAATCCAAACTCAGCAAGGAAAGGAGCTGGTAGAGGCCTCCAGCCACAACATGGTGTAGGGACACATGGGCTGGAACGGTATGCTTCACTAAATGGTGTTGGCAGGAGAAGATGGGGAGAACAGTTTTCCAGAAAATTCACGCCTCATACATAGGTACAGCTCTTCCTGACCGAGCAGAGCAGTCAGAAGAAACTGCTCATCCAGGCTGGGACACACTGTTTCACCCACAGCCATCTCTATTCCTTTGTATAACCTCACACAACACTGGCAACAAAGAGATAATGGCGAGGACAACGTCTTCATTTAGCGACTGATGGTTCCCCCTCCTTTCTGGTAAAGACCTAGGCTTGTGGTTGGAGGTCAGCTGGGATGCAAGGGCAGCCAAGTAGCTTTCAATCCACAATGGGATGGAGCATCCATTTTAATAAAAGGGAGAAAGAGCTGTTTCCTCTGTGGCTGAAAAAGCTTGTAATTGACCTGGCAGAGCATGCAAACCCTGGTTTGCATGGGAAATGCTCTCTTTTCCCTTACACATGTGCTCCTTTGTAATACTGCTGGGGACTACTATGCTGCTGTCTGCAGTGTCTACCTCTTAATTAAGTGCAGCAGGGTCTGTCAACACAGTGGGACAGAGCAGGAGACTCTGGCAAAGCCCTCAGTGAAGATGGCTCAGACAGTGCAGCCAAACCTGGAGGAAAGAGTAACAGCTAAAACAGAGTCCCATCTCCTCACCCCACAGCATGATCAGAGCAGACTACAAAACCTGTCTCCAAATATTAGTATCTTTTTTGCTCCACCCTTGACCTGGAAAGTTTGAGTGTCTCCCCAGACCAGGCTAAAAAAGAGTCTTATAAAGATCTGAAAATCAAGGTGAACATTACCTGCAAAAAGAGTTGTACCTGCCCATAAGACTTTCACATCACGATCAGCCATTTGCTGATCTCTCTTCTCATTTGTCCCAAGGGTTGCACAAGCTCAGATCCAAAAAATCCCATGTCATATCCCAAGAACAAAAAGTATTAGACACAGCAAACAGGTGTATACAGAAATGTTAGGACACAAAGATTCCAGCTAGTTTTGTAGCTATGGTTTTGCTGGTATTCAGCACCAAGTAAAAGCTAAAGTGAACAGAACAGGGGATGGATGAGAGAGCATAAATGCTCAGTAATATGGATTACTTGTTAAAAGTGCACTGGATGTGTCAACCCAACATTAGCTGCTCACTCACTTTTCCATGGAGGTGGCTGGTTCAAAGGAGGGAGATCTAATATGTTTCTTGAATCAGTGTGTTAAAATTCAATATTCATTAGAACCTACCTTTTCTGAGTCTCTTAAAAGGGGGAGAGGCACCACTGATTTGCTTCCAAATTCTTGTCAGAAATCTAATTTCTACCCATTTTTTCTTTGTCAGTGTTTTTTCTCTGGTGCATCATTTCTTCAGCTCTTCTCCTCTTTCCTTTATTTCATCTGTCCCCAAACAGCACTGTTTGCTTGCTGGAAAATAGATGCAAGTATTGCCAATTTATTACTTAAGTTTCTTTTCTTCCTCTCTCTTTATAGTATACTGAGTCACATAAAACAGACATGAGGGAATCTGTCTGCCTCATGGCAAGATTGCCTTTGCTGAGATGATTTGTCTAACCTGCTATTAAAACCATTCAGAGATGGAGATTTCACAAGTGCCCTAGGCAATTCTATGGCCTAAAAATAGACTCCTGTTTATCAAATAGTCTGCAACTATAATCTGTAGCAAAGTATTATCTTATGCTCTACAGCACCAAGGCTGGGACAAATGAAGAGGTCAAAATAATCTTCTGCCATCATTCCAGGGTCAAAAGAAGTCCTTAGAGCACAGTCTTCTGTGTTTAGTCACAGCATGTCTCCTGGCAGCTCTGTGTACTGAAGTTTAGATGCTTGAGCTGGTTCTGATATGTATATGCAAGGATCCATGGTAAACAAAAATCAGTGTCTTTAGTTGCTCAGATTACAGCTTTGAGTTGTGGCTACCTCCCTCCATACTCAGGCACCTACAACCACGCCCACACCTTCCTTGGACATTATCTTGGGTTTCAGTTCCAGAGGAGCAACTCTGGGACAAAATGAGATAGGTTTGTGAGAGAAGACTGGCTTTGTTTGTGGTTGGGATTACTTTTACCCCAGCATAGGAGAACAGAGATAGATGAAAGATTAAGAGTAAAATTGAAGTATTTTCTGTCTCCAGTGTTATTGTGAACACAGATTTTTCCAGGTGAACACATTTCTAATGCCTCCCTGCACATCACACCTCTGGTTGGAAGCTCCAGCATCATGGATCTTTGACCTTCATAGATGTTTTGGGCTTTTTGGTGAGCATGAAAGATCATGGATCTTTGACCTTCATAGATGTTTTGGGCTTTTTGGTGAGCATGAAAGAAATCAGAGGTCACTCAAGGAAGTGTATACTCTGATTACATGTTCTATGAGGCTATCAATCATCAGATTTAATGTTCTGGACTCTTATCCCAAAAGAAGTTAAAACCAGATACATATTTTCATTGAAAATGCCAATGACTCTAGCTCTTATGTAAATGAACCATGACTTGTTTAGCCCAGGCTCATGCAGCAGGTCTAAAGACCTCAGGAACAACTTCTCAGTTGGTGTCTGAGTGAAATACTCAACACAATAAAAAGAAAACAATCCCTGTCCTGTTCGCTGGTCATAGCTGTGATTCTGTAATAATCAACAGAGCTGAGCTAGGAGTGAAGGGGAAACACAGGGTCTTGCCTTGCTTCTCTACCCACTGAGTTGCTGGTAAATGTTATAATTTATTTGCTTTTTTTGCACTCTGCTGACTGCCAGCCACTCTAATCTTCAGGCAGAACATCAATGACTAATGATGTGAACGTGGTCCCCAGAGGAATGCTACTTCTCTCTTCTGCCTCTGGGTAGTCTGGAGGTCTACCTAGGACAGAGCAACAGGAAACCCCTTGGTGCTGGACAGCCCAGCTGTAGAGGATATGCCCAATGGTGGCTCTAGACAATGTGTGAACAATGAGATCACAACTAGCCCCTAATTTAAAGGGGTTTTGTTCCAACTCCATGTGCTTCAGAAGACTGTAGGGCAGTCCATACTGCTCATGAACATACACCCATTTAATCAGAAGCTCTATGGTCAGTAAAAGATAATGGCTTTTGTTCTATAAGCTGTGCTTGTCTCCTTGGCAGAGCCACTTAGCCCACACTCAAGGAGGGGCAGGATTGCCTTTGGCTGAGTTACTTTATACTTTTTGGCTATGGAATGGGTGTAGATTTCTAAAATGAGAATGATTGACACTTTCTTTGCACATATGCAGCCAGGCTCTAGAAAGAGTGATGGTGGAGTCATTGATCTCAGTGGAGTTTTTCCCATTTACTTCAGCAGCGAGTTTGTCTTTCTATGCACATAGAGGTACAAATCCCAGAGTGAATTCACCTGGACTTTCCTTGTCCATAATTGAGCATCCATAAAGTGGATTTAGAGGAGTCAGTGTATTTTTCTTTCCAGAATAAATAATTAGGTCGTATCACCTAGAAGTTTCAAAGACATGTCCAGAACTTAATGCTGTCTGTCTAGTAACAATTGTGACAGATGCTGTGGAATGGCTGGATTATTATTGAATCACAAATAGAAGTTTCCATCCTGGAATTTCCTTTTGCAAACAGACACAAGATTCAATAGATAAATACTAGAGAATAAAAGTTATCATTCTTATAAAGACTATCCAACATTCCAGTCCAGATCTTGCCATCAGTGTTGTTAACTATTTAGCCTCCTGCCCCAACATGAGGGAAGTCAGATGGGAATATTTATGGCAGCTGTTAAGATGAGGTAAAAGGCGTCCAGCTGCAATTCTGGATGGCTTTTTGCAGCTGCACATGGTGGTGCTGAGACAGCCTTGATATGCTGCCTAGTGTTCCCAAATTAGCTCCCAGCAAAGAGCTTAAGCCTCTGAGCTGAATGACGGTGTCTCAGTGTTCTGACTTCTGCTTATCCTGGGAATTGAGGTAAACATGTCTGGCTGCTCGGACTGTGAAAAATATGATTTGCCATCGAAATATGTCTGGCCTAATTATCTTGAGGCCGAGATGCCTAGCTCCAGAGCGACCTGATCCTCCTAAGGGTGTGATTTCAGACATATCCCCTTCCCATGAAAAGGGAACTGAGGAACTGAGCCTCATACAAACAACAGTGCAGCACCCTATGACTAATGCTGCTGGAAGAGGGTCTTTAGTATCTGAGATCTTGAATCTCACGAGGAAAATTTGGCTGTTTGGCTAATGGCCCATGCCAATCGAGTTCACACAGGCTGGGAGGAATCTCTCACAGCTCATGACCGACCATGAACATGAAGATTATTGTCTAGGAAAGGGTGCTGTGCTAAACAATGATGCATGGCCAAGTTTGATGAATTAATAGGATGAGGAGTAGCTTATTTGGATTTCTCTGGAATATTTTTACTCTGCAGACTAAGGTAGTTGCTTTCCATGATGTTCTAAGCCTG
>WAAE01010235.1:0-17472 GCA_013400495.1 Nicator chloris
CAAGATCATCAGTGGTACTTGGTTAAAAATAACCTAAGGAATATCCTATGCAGTTAAGATGTCTGTAGGACAAAACCTTTACAGATTCACTTGATTTTACATTTGACTCAAAGTTCTATAAAAGTACATGAGACACAAGCTCAAGCTTATGTATTCAGTTGTATCAGACTTAAATAATCACATTTGAAATTTGAACATGTAGCTTGTTATGATTTTGCTTCAATAGCTAAAAATGTCTGACAAACTGGATTTGCCTTAATTTTTTAATAATATCATCCTGAATGTCAACTGAAACTGTTTCACCATATTTAAAACTTCTTTGTGGAGTTTTCATGAGGCAGGCAAGATCTTTCAAACGAGAGGTGGAGATCTCATAACCAAAGGTCTAGTCTGTTTCTAGCTAAGCCCACAGCAGATTCTGCTGCTAACCTCATAGTCCATGAAACTCCTGTTTCTACTTGGGCAGAACCAGCACACAAAGGCCTGCTTCACATGTTGCTGCTGAGGAACACGTGTTTCTGGTGTGTTAACATGGTATCCATTGCATGGATAAAGCATGTGGCAGGGCTGCTGTAATGCACAACTCTGTGCACAGGTGAAATAGGATATTTCCTGTCCCAGCACACCCACCATCCCAGCAGATGAGGCACAGATGGCCAGGACTAGCCAGCCTTCTTTACCAGAAGCATAACACATACTTCAAAGTGCCAAAAGCCCTGAGGCACAAACTGTTTGGGAACAGAGGGAGCCAGGAGTGTCAAGAAAAGGACAACTCTTACAGGGTCCTATCCCTCCCCTCCCCTGCAGGAAGCTCTGGGAAGGTGGACCTCTGGGTACTAATGCCAGCCTCAGCAAGAGGTGGGTGTTCCCTACAATACAGGCACTGCAGCCAGTCATATGGTATGCCTGTTATATTTGGGCACCTCTAGAGCCAAACATTAGCTATCTTTGGCATGCAGGCTGCAAGGGGCAGTGCAATTGCTGTTTCTGTCCAGAGAGAGATCAGCGTGTTCCATTATCTGGAACCCAACAGTGTCCAAGAAATGAATGCTGAGAGAGGAATATGAAAAGGATTCAGGTATATGGTCGTGTTTCACCAGTGTGTTCATCCATTTGGCACTGACCAGTGCTGCAGGGGCTCCCTGTGAGTACTCTGCAGGGTAAGATCAACCTCACCCCTTCACAGAGTCCTCTACCTATGGTACCTGCCCCAGGTTGTCTTTGCACACCACGTTTCTCCTGACCTATTTCAGACATTTATTTTAGGATGAGATAAATTGAGCTCTCACTGGCCTATTTCTCTCCATCAGTTGTGACGGGTATTAAGATGATTGGTTCAGATGTCATTTGATTAAATGTCACAATCCATTGTGCTTAATGACCCTAGGGTTATGAGGTTATGTCTTTCTCAATTCAGGCAAAACCATAGTTTCCACAATCTCCATAGCAAAAAAATTCACAGTTTAATGAAAGGCTGTGTAATAAGGGACTTCCTTTTACTTGTTTATCAGTTTGCCTCAGGTGGAGGAGAACAGGAAGAAAATGAGATAATATTAAATGATAATGACTTCAGTGTACCAATAACTAGCTCATCAAGGGTTTTAGTCATCCTAGAAAAAAATTTGAAGTTTCTTGCAATAAGCCAGTGACAGATAAACTGAAGAGCCATAGGAGAGATTAAACAGAAAGATAAATACTAATTAAATGTTAATTATGGATGTTATTTTTATTCTATACATTACTAATTATTATCATGCAACAATCTATTTTTAACCATTTCCTC
The DNA here is from genome assembly GCA_013400495.1 of Nicator chloris. Lineage (NCBI taxonomy): Eukaryota > Metazoa > Chordata > Aves > Passeriformes > Pycnonotidae > Nicator > Nicator chloris. Next base: position 1,784 of record WAAE01010235.1, read on the forward strand.
CTAGGCAGAACATCTGCTTCAAGGATTTCATCCTTAAATGCAAAATAACAATTTTTAAAATTTTAACCAGTGGGTTTCTCTTTTCTAGTCCCTCCCTTAATTATGGAAGGAAAAAAAAATTAATGTCTCTATAAACGCATAAACAAATACCCAAAGCAAATAGTGGGCATGAAGAGAAGAGAGTGCCAGGGAAGTAGGATGAATATGACCAGCATTCTTCCACATCATCTTTATTAGGTAATGATACCACATATTTGAGTGGTATCACATATTTGAGTAAATACCGCATATTTGAGTAAAAAATGGATTAAATATTGGAGTATTTTAGGCATTGTAAATGACTACAATCAGACTGCACCATAGTCAAGGTGAGCATGTGAAGAGCTGAAATTGAGATTTAGAAGAATTAAGCTCCTCATGTCTATTTTTTTTTTGTCTCTGGATGGAGGAAGATGATATTATTGCAGTGTTTTATTTCTTTCACATATCCTATTCCGTGTGATTTATTTAGTTGAGTGCACTAATTGTCATATTGACCTGCATAATTTCACAGTTTCTTGAGACATGGGCTGTTGCCATATGAGTTAATATTGACATAGGCACATAGCTCAGCTGATTTTACCAATAGAAATTTCACGTAAAATTCAACAAATTTGGTTCCATTTAATACCACAAATATGAATCAGTTTTTATTATTATAACATCATAATCTTTACCCATTTGCATCATAGTAGACTAATTATTTTATTTGGTCAACAAAGTGTAGAGTGACAATGATAGCCTTCTCTCGTGACACACTGCCAGTCCTGTCATCTACATTAAACATTACCCACAAAAAAAGCCTCTTTTCTTTCACTGTCTGTAGTAGCTTTCACACCTCATGCTGTAATATGTGTCTTCTTTACCCAGCCTGCCAGCTGTCTCATCTATCTCAAGTGCTCACCCACTTCACTGCAGCCCTGGAATCAGCTGGGATAAATAACAACTGTTTGGGGACAATGGGAATTGCCTGTATGGTTTGTTCTTTGGTTTGTTCTTTAACATCTTCATATCTGACAGCAAGCTCCCAGGCTTGTTGCTAGTATATCTGCAAGGAAATGCCCGCAAGCAAAGCTTTCAAGGAGGTGGTGTAGACTCTGGGTATAGGATTGCTGATCCCAGAGAATGTCTTCCCTAAATGTATCAAGGGCCACCTTAAATCTGACTACGTTCCCAGAATTTCAATTAGGTTTTTCCAGGCCTTCTTGACTTTGCAATAACAAAGCTTCTCATTTTCAAGCTAATATTAAAATCAGCCAATTAACACCCATTTGTTCTTCTGCTACACTCTCTGTTGCTTTAAATCCTCACATCTCCTCCTGGGAGAATTCTAATTGTTTTTGCTTTCTGTTCTCTTTTGCTATGAAATTAATGCCTTCTGATCCAGAGGAAGAAATGTCCTTGATATACACACTTAATTTATTTCCATGAACACAATATATAACTGGAAATCACTGGATGCACTGGACAGCTGCTTCTGCAGTGGTGATGCACTGATAAACAGAGATGGGTCCCATTACTGACTAAAGTGCAGACTCAGGTTGCAATAACACTGTGCAGTGTCTCAGTTCCTTGATTCAGTTGCACACTAGACATAGATCCACGATGCCTGAGGGAGGTGGGGGTGGAAGGTACCATTGCAGATTCTGTGGTGTGACATGAAATGCAACTCACATGGCACCAGGGAGCCACAAGGTTCTGGTCAGCACAAACAGAGTGGAGAGAGTTATTCAGTAAGCAGATAAAAGCACATATTTTAGGATAAGCTAATTGCTTTCTAATCTGTATTGCCTGATCTCCGTATATAAGCTTACAGACAGATGCCTAATCTTAAGCAGAGAGCTTCTTCTAATACTTCTAATTCAATGTGACTCTGTGTGATTTGGACCAACCTCTATGTGTTACCAAAAGTCAAGCAGGCGAGAAATTTATAAGCTTAGCTCTATTTTCTTAATTACATATCTACACTGAATTTTACTAATTGCAAATGAGTTTTCTGCTTATAAGCTTAATTACACTGCCTTTTCAGGAGCGGGTACTTTCCTCTTTGAAGGGCTTAGAAAGGTCACAGTGATACAAGCAAGCATCCTAAGGGATGAAAGCAAGTTAGGAAGTTCCATCTTTTCTAGAATACATTGCCTCCAACCAAACAGGCCATGTATCTGTTCCCAAGAACCTGTCATAGCATAGGCATACATGGAATGGGAGAAGATCCAGTGGCTCTGGAACCAAATAGGTTTAAATTGTACTTGGAGCCATGTGGAAAGCAGAGTAGAATTCCAGCAGGTAAGTGGGACACCTCTGGGAAATACAGGGTGAGGTTTTTGCTTACAAGAGCTGAGATGAGAAAGGTATCAGCACACTATGGGAAAATTGGGTATGTCATTTGAAAGATAAAATTTTTTCAACCTTTTTTCCTATCTTTTTTCAGTAGTAATTTTAAGTCAAAATTAACCACCATCATCTAAGGTGAGTCACATAAGGTAAAATTCAAACAAGGAAATAACACTTTTAATTTCTCACATGGTTTCAAGGGCATGTTTAAGTTTACAGAAGCTTTAATTAGATAACACTGAGAATAGCAATTTATTTTCTTTGCATCTTTACTGAATTTAAAGACTAAAAACTTAGTAGTTTCTAGCTGATTGCAACCAACACCCGTCTTCTTGAGGAGCTGTACTCTACATACTCCCTCACACACTATGAAATGCTCTCCTGTCATCTGGAGCATCTCTGTTCATGTCCAAGATTCTTAAACTCATCAGTGAAATGTTCAGAATATAGTAAGTTTTTGGTTAATGCTTTCTAGTGGTGCCTAGACATTTATCTCACTTTCAAATCAGCAAGCTGCTCCAGATCTATCAGCCTCCACATCCTTCTCTCAACAGCTATTCATACTACTTTTTGTAATGTGTATCGTCATGGAAGTCTGTAATAAAACCTGAGATGCTGCATATTTATTTCTATTTTTCATGGTTTATTATCCTGACATTTCAAATTGCTCTGCTTAAACTTTAATAAGGATTGTATGATGGAGAAATCAAACTTTTACATAAGAAATTGCTTCAATTAAATGTCAAAAGAGACATAAAAATTAGTTTTAAAGCCATCTATGCTTCTTTCTAAATACCCTGTGCAGAGGCTGACACAGGAGGGAAAGTTCTGCTCAACATCTCCTCCTTACATTTGAAAATTATTTTTTAAAATGAATCTTCACTGCAGTACATCAACATTAACTATATGTTGAATTTTATTTTTATAAAGACATACAAATTACTGCTGCCTTTTTTTTCCAGTGTCAAAGGCTATTTAAATATGTAATAGAGTGTAAAATCAAGTCTTGTAGGGTGTCTCCTGTAAATATAAATACTTTATCTGTTCTTTTTTTCCTTATTCTTTTGTAACATCATTCTTTTTCCCTTACGTTCCCTGTGATGTATCCACATATAAGCTGTCTGCCTCACTATATAGCTATACTAAATGTTTATTACCTGTGTAATCTTTTTCACTTCTGTGTCTTTATTTTGATCTGCATATTTGATATATTCATATAATTATTCCTGTTGCTACTGTATGTTTCCTTTTACCGTGTTTCTATTTCCTATCAAACTGCTTTGATCTTCGTTATTTTAATTTTTCTCCTAAATTTATATCCTCTGGCTAATGGCACCTTCCCTCACAGCACAGCACTCCTCTGGCAGATTTCTTTTCCCTGAAGCTCATTCCCAGCATTTTTCTCCTTTTCAAACTCCTTTGTTCCTATTCACTGCTAATCTGCTGATTCCCCACTTAAACTCATCACCACATATTCTTCAATCCCTTGCTGTTTTACCACATCCCCTTCAGCAGACTGATAATGCAATTTTAAGAGAAACTGAGAAACTTTAATACTGTTCTGATCCTTCTTGGATTTAGGCTTGTGGATAGAGCCAGAGGCAAGATGGGAAGGGGAGCGATGGTGGGGAGAGGTGGGAGGGAAACAGCTGAGAAGAGACAGAAATGCAAACTTGCTAGCACTTCACAGGCTGTTTATTTCCCAAAGACTGTCCGCTCAGCTGGGTGGCAGAGCAATGTGAGCCACCAGATGTGCGATTTTAACACTGGTGTCAGCAAGAGCTGCTCAAGCAGCCTTTGGCCAGCAAATGGAGTGGGACATCATTGCCTTGCTCTGCAGCCAGGATGCACCCCAGTAACTTAGCAATGCAAGGAACAGAGGAAACAGAGCAGAAGGAGCAAACAAAGAATAGAACTACCTTTTCTGAGGACAAGCGTACTGAGGAAAAATCCACCAAAGCCAAAATGGCAGAAAGGTGGTTGTCAGGCTTGCTTAAGGGAAACCATGTATTTACTGAAGGGTAAAAACAGGGCCAGACTGCAATGAGATGAATTCTGCTGGCAGATGCTCCTTAGCTAAGTCCAGTGCTGAATGGCCCTACTGGTGCAGTGCCCTAACTCCACTCACAGACACAAAGAAAAAAAACTAGGCAGTTCAGGACCAACATCCTAATTTTCTGCCTTTCTAAACTTGAATTTACCATGAGTATCCCCTCAGGTATTCCTTGCTCGTGTTCTAAAACAAATGGCATTGAATTGTAGATTTGCATTTCTGAGTTTCCAGATCTTGAGCATGCACAAGTGGTATGGACATTTTCACAGAATGTCTGGGTTGGAAGAGACCTCCAAGATCATGGAGTCCAACCCATGCCCTACACCTCAAGTAGATCATGGCACCAAGTGCCACATCCAGGGTTTTTTTAAACACATCCAGGGATAGTGACTCCACCACCTCCCCTGGCAGACCNTGATAAGGTCACCTCTGAGTCTCCTTTTCTCCAGGCTAAACAACCCCAGCTCCCTCAGTCGTTCCTCACAGGGTTTGTGTTCCAAGCCCCTCACCACCCTCGTTGCCTCCTCTGGACGCGCTCAATAATCCATAGCATAAAAAATAAGTTTTTTATTGTATAAAATGCTGTTCAGTGCTGGTAAGATGTCGTTCTCCCTGAAAATAAACTGCAAAGCAAGAAAGGAAGAATATATTTGTTTCTTTTATGCTGGTGAGTGGCACAGAGAAGAGTGTGGCCCAGAATGATGCTTAACCCCTGTGCAAGACAGATTTAAGGATTACACTTATTTAGCAGAATTCAGACAGAGCAATTACCCACCTGTTACTCCTTTCAAAAAATTGGCCTGCTGTGTTATATGTGACACAATTAGCAAAATATTACAGCCTGTTTCAATGAATCCAGGTATATGCAATTTTCTCTACAGTTTGATTAAAAAAAATGATTGGAGGGCAAATGGAATAGCTTTTACTGAGACAGATAACAATAAGACATATTGAGCTCTTATTATCTGCTATTAGCTTTGGCTTTCAGATAGGAGAAAAGTACATTTTCAGAGCCATTCAGTGTCCTATTATAAAAATTTCTGAAACACACCAATCAGTAAGAAAGTTGACTTATTGTTTTATCTTACTTAATATTTTCACAAAAAATCTGGAACCTGTGGAAAGCTGTGCCAAAAGATTTGTTTAAAGGTTCAAATTCAGAGAAATCTCTGCATATTCCACCAAGGAGCATGTATTTGCAGCACATGGAGCTGGACTTCATGCTCCAATTTAGGTCTTGAGAGCTGGGTTCTCCTTTTGACATAATAGTGAGACACATAAAATCTTTGGTAAGTCTTAGACAGCTTTAAATTCCTTCGCAGCTGAGTACCTGCTTACTTGGTAGTTCTTGGCCTTTGTTTCTTTCTGTGGGTTTTCCACTGTCCATTTTGAATGACATGAGAGTTTATCAGTGTGCTGAGGGCACTGAGGCCCCAGTCAGTGTTCACTGCACGTTAGATGCCCAATTTCCCCTGTGGAAGTTTACCTGATGTTTTATGGCAACTAGCAAACCAATACCATTTCCAGGTGGCATTCAAGGCTGTCTTTCTTTCTCAAATATAAGAATATGAGCCTGTTGGAAGGAGCTTGTTAGGAGCAAGGAAGCACTGGCTCTTAAAGAAGCAAGCCTCTGTTGAGCAGCCCAGTCATGTTTCTGCTGAACTTGGACCTCGAGGAGAAAATCTCTGTCTCCCTGGTCTTTCACAAGAGCTTGTATGGCCCAGCTCCCAGCTCTGGGCTGACCTTTTTTTCACCATGTAAAATGAACCAGCCTGTGGCACCACACACCAGAAAAAATCTATCCCTGCTCTAGATCCAGTCATAACATAAATCATAGGAAATGTGCGGTGTAAGCTGCGATGTGGTCTCCCTGGAGTGCTAAAAGCCTTTTGCTTCCCACATTTTTCTTGGAGGTATGTCCAAAGTACAATTCTAGACAATTGGCTCTCCATTTCACTCCTGTTTTGTGAGAACACTTGTCTCATCCTTTCAAAACTCAGCTTCCTATTTTCCCTTCCACTTACTGACTGTACAGTACTTCCTGCTTAACTGAAAGCTTTTGTAGCTGACTGAGTAAATTTCTGTATTGGTGCAGAATAGCCTGCAGGGTTAGGGACATTTTCCTCAGGAAAGGACTTAATAGTATCTCCTGCCACAAGAGAACTTGAAATCGTCTCTAGGAAATTAAAACAATTTATTTTGTGGCACTGAAAAATCTGTTGTCTGACGACAGTCAAGAGCTAAAAAGAGAACCACTTCCCTCTGTCTAAAATCTCAGCCCTTCTCCTGGAAAACAAATCAGTCCTGTATTCCCCTGACCCATTAAAGAGACTACCCTCTATCAGCTACTTCTGAGCTTCTTCTTAGAATTTTTTTTAGCCTTTGTTTGGTTTTTAGCTACAGTTTTCAGTATTTTAAATCGTACACAGATTCCCCACAGAAATCCAGAGGGTTTTAGCAAAGTTCTACAAGAATGAGACAGATGTAGGTGTGTCAACTTCCACAGAGCGTGTCAGCTTTCACCTACTGAGTCCAGCAGCTATTGACAGTAGCAAAGAACTTGCTTAGGAAGAAGAGCCTGCAGCAGATAGTGTGTCTTCCAGACAGGATTGGGAATGGAACATTTCTGATATACAAGGTTACAAGGGAAGCAGGTTTTTTGGTTTCACAGCAGCAAATTTCAGAACTCTGCACCTATGGCTCTGTCCTGACCAACCTGCATTTGAGATTCCAGTTTTATTTGCATTACCCTTGCTATTTTCCTACAGTTAAAGATCCCAAACAAAATCACAGGGAAAAAAAAAGGCTGGAGAAAACCACATTCCCATAGAGGTCAAACTCATTGCCTGACCCCTGGGTCAGAAATTATATCTTCTACATAGCTGGTTCACTACCACTTATCCCACCATTTCCATGTCTACTGATCATTTTCTAAGCTGCCTGCTTTTTGTTGAAATAGCCAGCAGTGGTAGAGCCACTGGGCTTTGATTTCCTCTTGCAGGGAAGGCTCAGGTCTCAGTTGCCACCTTTGATGTTTCCTGTACTACTAATGACTACTGTGGAGCTCCTCTCTGTGGGAGACATGACACAGAGAGCCATTTCACTACTGCTGTGAGACACATTTAGTAGAGTTCCTTGACTATATATATATATATATATAGATCTCACAGAAAGAGTAAGCCCAGATAGACCAAGGCACTTAATTCTACACAGACTTCAGAAAGCATTTTCTATTAACCTGTGTAAAAACATGCATCCGAAAAAGCTGCTGGTTTAAGGAGGGAAAGTAGCAGGAGCCATTTTATGTACCAGTTTACTACCAAGAGAGCCAGTGAGTACTGCAGAACTGCTCTTTCAGACTCATGCATAAATTAAAACAAACGAAGACATCTATTATAGTATCCAATACAGATTCATATTCTCAATAATCAGTTATGAAAGCTTCTTTGAAACATTTCCTTTTTACATAGGTAATATTAATAGTTATCAAATTTTCGTAAGCTCCTATTGTTGAGAAAAACTTACAAGAGTACTATGAGAAAACAACCAGTATCTCCAGGCTGGAGTACATATATTTTTAAATGCATTACAAAGCCAAAAGTTTTACTTCCTGGCAAAACCTTCACTATCACTGAAATCCTCTTTTAATATCAGAATAGCACTAGAGGTGCTGAGTAGTCACAAAACAGCAAGAACTAGACATTCCTTTCATGAGCTTCTGGAGCTGGATTTAGGTGCCCAACTGTAGACACATGTGACAGCTTTAACCATCACTTCAAACTGGTTATTTTAGACCTATCATCTCTCTTGAATACTGTAGACCATGTGGTTCTGCTGACATATTGTGCGAATGTTCTTGAAATAGATAGATACACAAATCATTATTTTCCTTTCATTCCATATGGTCTAGGTGCCCTTGACATAATTTAAAAATACAGTGCAGCAGCACAATTTAAGATAAACCACTGCCAATAAGCCAAGCAATTTAAAATCTCATATCCTCTTCACCTTCGAACAAATCCCCCCAACTTACCATTCCTCTCAACCTTCCTGGAGGGGGAAAAAAAAATGAACTCAGCAATATATCTTAAAAAACCATTTGAAATTATACTGTCATTCAGTGGTAAAACAGCAACTGAGATACCAGATCTATAACATCCCTGTATCATAGCAAACAAGTTGCAGAGACCACAACCTTTCAAATGTAGATGATGAATTAAAGATATAATTTTGGATAAATACACAGTTATGCCATTCTGGTATGTAGTCTGTTCCTTCTGCCTCACAGCTCCCCTCTCCATTTTCCTCTGCAATGAGCCCTATACACCAATCCCTAAATCCCAGAATCATTCCCACACAAACTTCTCTAGGAGGCTACTTTGTCATTTTTTAAAATCTCCAGCTTTCCGTGAATTGTGTCCTTATCAGAAGTCACTTGAGCAGGTAAGAGGCTGTGCACAGGATGGGCTCAAACCAAGCCCTTCATGGGGAGTTACACACTGCAGCGCCTGCACCCTCTCGACAGCAGCTCTACATCACTGTTTCAAATGACCAAACTGCAGCAGTCAATCTGCTAGCATTTTACACTTACTTTTCCTAGGTGCAAACAGCAAAGAATTGGGCCTTCCATCACTTCCAGTTTTTATAAGGCTTCAGCAAACCGGGCAACATTTTGCCCCTTGTTTCACCCCTGAAACTACATCCCTGCCACAGGTTCACAGCAGTGTAACTGAGCACAGCACCTGGCAGAAAGCCCAGAACTTGACCCAGCAGGTTTATGGTGTATGGAGATGATATTAACACACATCATGAGCCAAATCTGCACTCTGGGCTGCTTAATAAAAACCCTACCACCTCCATCATTGTGTTTAACCTCTTACATTAACAAGAAAGCAGGCCAAACTGATCACTAAGAACAAATTAGCCCAGAAAATTTACTATTTATCAACCACAAGCATTTGCATTTTGTAATCTTTTTTCACTGTTAATAGCTTTTTGAGTAAAAGGAACTGAAGAGTGACAGGTGGATTAACAACATTTCACTAAACATCTAGAGTATTTATTAAATTTACCATGTGATTGCAGATGCACTTGAAAAATATAATCACAGAGTGAAATTTTCACTCTAAGTTAATACAAGGAATGTTGTTAAATATAGACATCTTAGACACTGGTTTTCAGTGTCTTAACTAACACATATTTTTTCCACATAGCAATATTTATGAACTGATTCTTTTTTCCTCACCTGAAAGATTAAAATAAAATAAGGTAGAATTTAAAGGGTGTTCCACTAAGACCAAAAGAAAAGATTTCACTTTTCTTGGGACTGCCTAGCTGTTTCTGTCATTAAGCCTAAGCATTTTAATAAAGAACATCAAGATCTTCCGAGGCACGGAATGATTTCAGGCAATGTAAAAGATGGAAAATGTCATTCATTAAATGAGTGGTCAGCATGCAGTGGCAGAATAGTCACAATTCATTTTCTTGCCTGTATTTAGCTAGTTGTAATTACACATATAATAATAAATGAAGTGAAATCAACGTACCATACATTGAATTGATCCCTGAGTTTATCTATACTACCCTGCCAAATCTCTACTGCTATTCCCTCAGCCAGGTTACAGTATATGACTAACAGCTGAACACTAGTGCTGGGCTGAATTAACATCAATTAGCATTTAAATTGCATGTTTAAATGAGTGCATTAATAGGTGTATGCAATTTATAATTCTCCTCCCTCCACCTCCAGTCTTATCTAGTGCTAGAGATTTGTCAGACAGCTGGTATCAATCTGCCTAATCTCAGACTTAGAATGACTGCTTCCCTGCATACATTCAGCTGGCACCCACTGATTAGAGGAAAATTCTCCTAGGTTGGCTTTATATTTACAGTGTGGTGTGACTTACATCTTATCATCTGCATCTGATTTTACAGCCATCTTTCAGGGGCCAAATATTACCTGATTTACAATCACTTCCCAGTGCCTTCAGATGTTCTGCACTTCATGTTAGGCTGGAGCAAATCTGGCCCTGTGTTTCAGTCTCTATCCATAAAGATATTGATAAATTGCCAACTGTGCCATGACATCTCTGCCTTGCCATGACATAAAGCTCTGAATATCAAACCATGGTTCTTCAAGGGTGGTAAGAGTAAACAACAAGTGAAAGTTGCCTACCATTAACTGCTAATGCCATGAATGAATTCATTCTGTACACCAAAAGTTTTAGTGAGAGATATTCTGGAGGCTTAAATTGTACAGAATTTCTCCTCCCTGAAATGAATTGGTACTATCCCCATATTATGAGAAATGGCTAGTGTGATTTATGGAATCCATTATTATTGTTATTATTATTGTTGTTGTTGTTGTTGTTCTTATTCTTATTATATCACTATATTTCTATTTTATGGAACAAAAGAAATCTGTACAACCTCAGGTAATGAGACAAAGTATATGTTGAGGTAAAACAAAAATCACTTCAAAATATTTTCTGTTTTGTCTGTCAGATCTGACTCCAAGGCCAAAATTATGTCAGTCTCACCACAAAGACTACAAGCTTGGGAGCCCAACTGGAGGCTCATGTGCACATGTGCCCCATACACCCCCACAGCTCAGGTGGCACACCAAGCCTGCTGTCCAGAGATGGCCAGACACAGACTGGAGGGTGTCTGCAGGATTTCTGCATGGCAGCTCTGGGAATCAAAGGCTACAATAAAGTTTTGACCAAAGTAGGACTACCTCCATGTAGTGCTGTCAATACCAGACATAAGGGTCAATTGCATAAAGATATGGATCCAGCTCTGGACCATATCAATACTGAAAATGTAACACCAATACCATATCAGAATCAAATTTCAAAAGCAACTTTTCATATCCACATTGAAATATAAACCATCAAATACAGTAAAAGCCATTTCAGATAGATTTTATGGGAATCATCTTAACTACAGTTAGCTGAGAAACACCACTTACCACAAGAAATTTACAGTGGGTAGAGACTTGTGGGTATAGAACAGCAGCAATTGTGTGATAATGTCTTTTGGTTCTAAGTTCTGTCCTCAAATATGTCATTCTCTGCTTTAAATATTTCATGTCCATGTACTGTCTTGAGATTTATTATTTATGCAATAGATGAAAGATCCTAAACTTTTGCTTGAATAACACACTACTATGGCAAAACGACTCATCAAGGTTAACCATTCTTCTTGCTTACTACCTTCAAAAATTACGTCCTCAAGAGGGATTGCACAACCAAGTCAGATTGTGTGGGCAAATTTAATTAACTAAATGTCAGAGTCCACAGTTGTTACAGACAACATAAAGAGAAAAAAGAGATAGGGCATAACCTTGAGGTACTTGTTATTGCTGCCGAATGCTTTAAAGAATTGTTAACTTGGACATGAAGCCTTCAGTCTGTGACATAATTCATATATGTGTAGATCACATTGTGTCACTCAAAATAAAATTCCAATATGATGTTTCTCAGCCTCATTGAAGAAAGTCCAGGGTGTAAGGCAATAAAATACAAAGGCCTCTGCCAGAGCAGATCTGACACCCACACACTTGTTAGACAGGAGAGATCTGGACCCTGTGCTGTTCTTTAATTGCAACCACAGCAGGGAAGCCCAAGGTTTTCCCAGCCCAGGCTTTCACTGGCAAATGGCCAGTGACCTTGGGCTGGCCACATGTTCATATCAAATGGTTTATCTGAAGATCTCTGCCTCACATCTGAGCAGGGGTGCTGAGTTGCTGGGAGCTGGCTGCCCCAGCCAGGAGGAGCTGGGCAGCAGGACCCCAGGCATTGCCTGGAAGACCTTTTTTTATATCACAGCAACACTAGTTTTACAAAATAGCTGTATAGTCTAAATACTGAGCAAATCTATATTTCACTCTTCCATCTATACTGATTTGGGGGAAGAAAATTTACTAGGAAGTATTTGTTAATTTTTTTTTTTAAATCCCAAAGGAGTGATGAAAAAAAAATCTGCCACTGACTGAGCTGTCATATCCTGTCACTGTTCTTACGAGCCAGAGAAAGTTTGAGGTGTGAACATCAAGTTTAGCCCCTTGATTTGGGAGAGACGAAGGAGACAACTAACATGAGGCTTGCCTAATTTCAACAAGAGGGGTCCTTGCTGGTCCCTTCTGGGAGCCCTTGGTGCCCAACCACTGCCATCCCATGGAAAGGGAGAGAACAAGCCTAGAACTTGTTTTCCTTCACCTGTGCACACAAGGTGGTGCAAAGATTTTACAGGACTGCCAGAGAAAAGAGTAAAACCTACTGTCCCCATGATGTCATTAAATGACCCAACAACAGAAATGACCCAATGACTTCTTCTTATTGTGAAGAAGAAACTTATATAAAATTCCCAACAAACTTGTTACAGGGCACCCATATTCATTTAAAACTGGACTGTGAGTGGCAGAAGGAAACAATAAGAGGATTACAGAGCTAAGTTTCTGAAGCTGAATAAGAAGTGAATGAGGAGTCACATAGAGAAATAAACATTTAACAGAACTTCTAAAAATATCTGCAATAAACTAACTGTAGCTATGCTTTTTCAGCCTTCTGATGTTTACTTTTGAGAAATTCTTTTCTCACGCACAATTCTGTAAACGATGGTTAGTTTACATTCTTTCATGGGGGTGGAGTTCTTTCGATAGAAACCTGTCTTGACCAGTATGGTTGGAGAGATGTTAACCTTGCTTACCAATCATATTAGTCTGCTTGCTACACTATATATATGGAGTCAGTGATGTAATAAAGTCAGTCCTCTTAGTAGACCTCAAGTCAGAGTCCGTGTGGTGAATCTAGTGTGTCTCTGTGACAACTAACCATCTCACAATAAACCCAAGAATAAGAGGGAAGAAGGGGAAATTAGGTATGGTGGCTTATAAGAATAATTTTGCCCTAGCAAAATAATTGTAATAAATTAGACAAATATATCAATTCTCAAATTTGAGCTATCATAACAGGAAAACACCCTTCAGGCTATTAGGTTTTGGAACCACAACATAAAGCAATTTTGTTTTCTCTTAAGAGAATACAGGATATTTATAGAGTAACATAATGATTACAAGATAGTTATTATTAAGGCTTAGCAGATAATACTCTATGTTTTATATTTCACTATGATACAGTGGGTGGAGGGACTTTTATTATTATTTGCTGAGAAGTTCATAGAGCCATCTCTATGCATTTATGGGGAATATAGGTATTATTCCTAGCAGAAACGACCTTCAAAATTTTCCAGGCAGGCTCGCAATGAGAGAAATTTTCCCATACTGTAATCACTGTTGGGAAATTGTCCTTTCTAGACATCCTTTCTTAGGCTTTGTTCTGATAGGAATGAGCTAAAATAAAAGCACAAGAAATGAATGGGCATAAATAGAATTTGTTGTTTGATTCACGCTCCCCAAAGAGTGTTAATGCCTTCAGAGATGTCAGATCATAAAGGCTGTACTGCACAGAAGCCCTGTGTGAAAGAAGAGATGAACATTGTTAGAATTCAGAAATAATAAAATAACATGGTTGGCTGGTACAAGTGACACTTGTGATTTACGCCAGCTTAGAGTCTCACTGCTGACACTTCAATACATATCTTGAAACACATTCTGGTTAAGTAGCCTTTCAAGGCAGTTTTTATGTACACATACCTTGCTTAAAGTATACAGTTCTCATAAAGACCAATGGGTTATCCAGGAAAAAAATTTTTCCTGAAAATTTGGGCTATATTTTAATGAGGAGAATCAGTTACTGCAGAGTTACTTCTCCAGTGGGCCCTGCCTCTGTTCTCTGGTATTTTCTTCTCCCTAGCAGTCTCACTGCTTCCCTGATTTCTACTATTCCCTTTTCACCCCTCCTAGAAATAAAGAAAGGAAGAAGAAAAAGAGGACCTTTATCCCCATCTGCCTCACCTGGATTTAAAGTATCCTGCTGCACTGGAGGCAGGGTACTGGAAGCACTGGGCTCTACAAGGATGTGGATGTATGAGAAGTACTACACAAAAATACAGTCGTTTGCTCGTGAAACTTTTGTCAAATATCCTTAGAGATAATTATAAAGGATCAGAAGTTTGTTCCTCTTTCTGCTCAGAAATCCTTTTGTTTGCTATCAGGCTAAGGTGCCAATCACCATACAGTGATGAGATGCCAGAGGTGGTGCTGCAGTGTTGGTGTGTAGGGAAATTCTTACTGCCAGCTGCCAAACTGGTTTTGAGCAGGGCATGATGCAGCCTGAGCACACAGGAGAGGGGCTGTTTGGGAGAAGGATCATTAGACTGAACAAAAATCACACCAACACCATGCTAAAATTTAATGTGGAGAGTCAGTTCCAGGTGCTCAGGACCATCATGTGGCACTTTTTAAGCTACTATACCTCCTGAGCCAGGATCCTGTTCCCTGTGGTATCCATGTGAGTGACACTATGACCCTTGTGTACAAACCATCATTTTACTACTGATGCTGTGTCCAAGCAGCCATGTTTTGAGGGGGGGTTGAGAATTTTTTTTCAATTAAAACAGCTCCAGTTAGTATCACAGCACAGAAAAGTTATCTCACTCTCAGCTTGTTGAGAATGAAAGTGAGGAGAGGGCACACTGCCTTGTTGGACATCCCATCAGCCTGGGACAATTAAAGAGAAGATGCCAGGTGAGCCTGTCTGTGGACCTCACTCAGCACACCAAAGCACAGCCAATGCTTGATGAGCATTCCCAGTTATGGATGCACTCATCCTCTCTAGGATGGAGAATAAGAAAATAACCATATCCTGACTATCTGCCACAGAACCCTGCATCCCAGCCGTGCTGGGTTAGGGAGTAAGCCTGGTGAAAAGCACTGCAAATGGATTTTAAGACTACGTAATGAATTTAGGAAAAAGTCTAATTGGGATAGAACCTCAAGTCTGAAAGGGCTGAGTACTGAGCACCTCCATTACCCACAAAGTCATTTAAAACAGAACAGACAGTGTCTTAGGTTGCAATGCAAGATGTGACCAAAAGTATGTATTCTACTGCCAGCTGTTAAAACCTGGTGGGGCAGTGTTCTTTATCTCTTCCATGACCCATCCTCCCTCCAGGGGATATCTTCTGTTAATGGGCTATTGAGTGTCACTGCATGACTGATAAAATTGCATCATCCATTGTGAGATGCTCCACCCAGGTGGAGGAACCAAGCATAAAAATCTGAGATTCAGAACACCAGAGCAGCCTGTTTCCAGATTCCTCTGGAATTCCCAGAGCATGACCAGACCCATCTACACCACCA
>WAAE01010236.1:0-18688 GCA_013400495.1 Nicator chloris
ATGAAAGTCCTTGGTACTTTTTTAATGTTAACATGAATGACTTGAACACAGCTAATAAATTATCCAAAACCTCATAAAAATCTCTCAAATGCATAGCTGATACTCAGCCTTTTATCTTTCATCGACTACCAAAACCCTAGCTTTTGCTTTCAGCTATTGGAAACAGATTTACTGATTGCTAAGTTACCTCTGGCACCCTCTGCTGCTCCCTCTCAAAACTACACACTCCTACATTTTTTTATTCTGTGTTATTCTTACCTTTAGTTTATTTATCATCGCTTCTTCAGAATCCATAGACATAGACAAACCATGAATTAATCGTTTTGCCAACATTCTGGCATAGAACTACATTAAAAAAAAAAAAAAAACCAGAGATGAGGATTTTAAGAAGCATAACCACATTCTTCAAGTATGCTTTAAATGTGGCATTTTAACCAGTATTGAATAGGAAAAGTTACCTTTTGGAATACATCTTTGTCATCAATGTATTTGAAAACAGTAATGAAACTTGTAAGCTTGTCTTCTACTTCATTTTCTGTCATTCCTTTTGCTGATTTCTTTAACAAGTTGTCACAGTATTTGGCCAGCTCAAATTAAAAAAAGAAAAATCAAACCCAAATCTACTTGTCAAGCTTGAGAACAAATGTATGCCAAGGTATTTCCAAATTTCTACAGTAGTTCAAACACAAAATAAGTCACAGTCTACAATCTCACATTCTATACAAGGGCTGTATTCATGGGCAAACAATACATTCTCCATCCACAGAAAATACA
This sequence comes from Nicator chloris, assembly GCA_013400495.1. Lineage (NCBI taxonomy): Eukaryota > Metazoa > Chordata > Aves > Passeriformes > Pycnonotidae > Nicator > Nicator chloris. The sequence continues at coordinate 775 of WAAE01010236.1, forward strand.
GTCTATCAAAAATCAGAACCATAGCAATCTGTACACTCACAAAATGTGTGTGCAGCTTAAGCTGTTACTACAGAAATACACACCTGAGTGTGGCCCAGTGTGAGAACTGGATATGCATCTGAAGGACCCTATGGCAATTCATTTGATGGTTATATACTGGAATTATTACTTTCTGTGGGCATCACTTACCAACTCAGGTGCTTTGCAGATCGACTTGGGCTCCCGATAATTAACTACTGATGTCAAAGCCTACACAAAAACATGGAGCAAAGAGAAAAACCGTCAATGACTCAAACGTTTTTCTTTTATGAAATCTGAAGAAATCAAAAAATCCTCAGGGCAAAGACTGTTTGAGATCCTATAAAACTGAACTACACAAAAGAAGATAAAAAAAGAGGTAATTAATAAAAATTTTTAAATTACTGCTCTATGCAAATTTGGTTGTTAAACGTTTTTAAGTTGAGAATTTACTAAAAGCGGAAAGAGTAGAGGAAGACAAATAATTACAGAAAACCAAAGAACAAATTATGTTCTGATTAGAAACTTCACAAAAGTATGATGATTTTGGTATACAGCAATATTATGGTAAAGAAAACCTGAATATGATGAAAATGAAAGAGATAATAGCAGTTTAGAAACGAGAAAAAGATTATCAGAATAATGGAGCTTCTAAACTACACGTCACATTTAAATTAGTGTTGTAAACTAACAGTGAACCAAAAATACTGCATGACTATAGTTCCCAGGAATTACAGCTACTCTGTAGAAGGAAAATCTTGTTGTTGTTATTATTATAAAGACAAACTGATGAGGAACTGTTCTGTACAATACCTCAAGATTCCAAAATTTGCTAATAGGTCCCTAGAATTCCTCTGAGAAAAGAATGCACGACTTGACAAGAAATAGGAAACTCTTTAAAGCTTGGAGCATTTTTTTGCAATAATACTGGAAGCATCAATAATAATTTTGAGATACATCATCAAAAATTAACAGCAAATAAATATTTTAAGTATTTATTGTAAGAAAGATCAATGAAGTGAAGAACAGATGTATTTAAGAAAAAGTAAGTTGCCTCTGTGCCAGCAAATGAAGTTGTCAGTCTCGTGTTACTCCACCTTCTGGTACATGACACTAATTGCAATGGAGAGAGAAATGTATTTGGTATTGAAGCATTTGTTTTAAAATGCTAATTATTTTATCAATGTCACAAATACAAATGGGTAACTACTATTGGTACCATCACTGGTACCTTCTCCATTATGCTTTTTCAGTTTAACCTTGACTGAAAATCATCAAAGCTTAGACTCCGACATTAACCACAAACTGCAACTACTGCACACATCAAAAAAGAGCAATGAACTCTATGTGTGCATCCTGTTAAAGGAAATTAAAGAAAAGAAGGATATTTATTAGTAATTAGAACTGTTATCCTGAATACCTGCATGGCTATGCATTTCAAATTAAAGAGCAGCAAGCCTCTTTCCCTATAATTATTATTTAGTGCAGCTCTCTCCTGGAAAAAGTTACCTATGGTGGCAGTGATTGAAGTAATATAAGTTTCCAGATAGTCTTTGTAGTCACCTTGAGAAACCTAACCAAAGATTCTGTGGAAGTAATACTAAGAGCATTCAGAGATAAACATGATCTCAGCAACCAAATTCAAGTTCAAATGCATGTAAGAACTACCAAACCTCCCAAACCCCACCAATTACCTATTTATTATCTGCACTTATATTTACACTGAATGGATCAGCACCATTTTCGTGTTTGGAAATATGATGAAAAGAAAGGTCTTTCTTTCAGAAAACAAGTATTAAAATGGTCTCCTTTAATGTACCTTTTCCCCTACACTGGATTATCTTTTGCTCCATTGCATTTCTAAACTAGAAAGACTGCATATGAACTGTCACTGAACATGTGTTGATGCCATGAAGAGTTTAGGTGAGCCTGAATGAGGGTCCTAGATTTTGTTTTCCAATGTTTTGTTCACTTAAGTAAAAATTACCTTGTCAAGGGCACTCATAAAATGTTGATCACCATTCAAAACAGTGTTGATCAGTTGAACAAATTTACTATGTACTTCCAAAACTGATTCCACAAACTGAGTTGGCATCTAAAGAGGGTAGATAAAACAGAAATAAGTTAGTGAGAAAAGCAGTAGTATCTAACACAAACAGATCTGCATTAGTCATAGATTTTTTACTAATCACTCTTTTTTGAGAAAGTTAATATTACAGTGATTTTTGAGAGGATGGATTCTGCATTGCTGTACTATCATACTACGATGCTAGAGCATGTTTTGGAAATAAAAGTCTAGGCTACATTTACAGTCCTGCTATCCAACTTACATTTGAGTCTATACTGCTCTCATGCCATTTAATTTTTCCCTAAAATCCTTTACTAGCCTTTTCAAAAATCAATAATGCTAACATAAATACAGCAATCAAGCAACTGATATAATAAACTGCTGCTTCTCCTACATAGTGACTTGAGAGACAGAAAGTCTGAATGATCCCTTTACATTTTCCTACATAGGACAGTTACCAATTAAATTTCATGCACTACATTCCAGCATCACTATTTCTATCATTCTGCATAGAAATGACTGACATGAGCTGGAGGAGTCCCTACACAGACAAGCTGGCAGGCACACGTGCAACAGTGTGCAAGGCACTTGCTCCGTAGCATAACTCCCCAAGTACATTCTCAAGTCACACATTAAAAATGTTTCAAAGTACATAATTTATATAATAGAACGAGCATTTCACACTTTGGAATTATCTACGTAATGTTGTGAACTGTCACCATCCTCATGGGTCTGTATTTATTTCCCTGTGTAGACACTATTAGTTTGCAAGAATAAGTTCAGTAACCTAAAAGCAATTTGAAAGCACTCTATACTATTAAAGACTTCAGTCCCTTTTCAGTAAGCACATGGGCATACTGAATAGTAAGCATTCCTGTGCAGTCAGTAACAGAGTGAATGTACAACAGCTTGTGTTTATGTATTATTACAGACAGAAACACTGGACAGCTGAAGTCACCATCCAAAAGTGAGCACATATCTAGATAGCAAGATGTACACATGCACAAATTCAATTTCAAATGAAAGCTTGTTGTTTGTCTTTGAACAGCAATGCTGGAAAAACAAAAATGGAATTGAGTAATTTAAATAGAATGAGCAGAAAAAAAAAGTTTAACACACTTTAGTAAAATAAATATTTTCAGAAACTACATGACAATATAAAACAGAATGACTACAAAGCTATTATGAAAACCACCACATTGAAATCAGGACAGGATGTCAAGTTTTTACAAAATGGAATCACTGGCTCCTAATATACCAGAACAGCAAATACCACTGACTTAAGAGAAATTCGGGGAAAAAATGCATACATGGAACAAAAGTTCCTACTTGCCCTGGCAGAATGAAACGAACAACAATGAGAAATATCTAGCTGTAGTTGTTTCTGGTTAGACCACAACAATTACAACAATCAGCTCTCAGAATAGATATATGTGGCAGAGCTAACCATGCGCATGGAAGTTACAACTTACGCATCATGTTCTAAACCAATTTTATGTAGACAAAATTAAAAGAGCCAAACAGGACAAACTAACACAAAAAGGGCAAACACTTAAGCAAGAATTTTAATCAAATAGTCATTTCAGCTGCCTGAGGAAACTCACATTTTCCTGAGAAAGATTGCTGGTTGCTCTAAGGCCCTCATCATGGATATGGTTTTGTAGTTCCTGAATCATATGAGGTAAACCACTTGACACAGCACGAAGTAGAGTATACATATTTGCCATGTCTGTAACAGAGATACATTTTTATAGAGTACACTTAGAAACACTAAAAATTAACACTTAATATAATATCATAATTTCACACAGACCTTGTTAAAGACTGAAACAAGCCCAACTGTTCTGAAAGAAGAAAATTAACATAGTGGATCACTGACAAAAGAAAAGAAGGAAAAAGTAGGCCTTTTTACCAGTATTTCCTGAGTCCTGGCATTGTGACTACCTCACTCTTCCAATACAGCTTCTTTAGGAGAGACTCTAAGAAGAGAGGTGGGCCAGTGTGGAGAATCAGTGTGCCAGTTTATTTTAAACCTTGGCCTCCCTAAATCTCCCTTAGCAGCAGCTGACTAAAATCAGTTTAGATATCTTCTTGATGCTTTATTTGCCTCCAGTGGTAGCTTGAAATTTTGCTCTAAACAAACAACCGCTACTTTTATTATATTTTGCCTCCCCACACCCCCAAAAAAGAAACCAAACAAAACAGATCCAAACTCTGATCAAACTTGAAAAACTCCCTGGAAACTGAACATACCATTATTAGACACAATTTGAGTTTGACTGTGAAAAACAATTTGTTTCACAGAAGAGATACCATCTTCCATGTAAGAATAAACATTCTTTCAAAGGTAAGAGGCATGCAGTCATCAGGAAGCATTTTTTTTTTAGTCAGGCAGGGAATATAACTACAAGAGCATCTCCTTCTGCAAAAAGGATTTGGGATGAGAGGCCACAAAAGATTCAGGACAATAAAAAGTGGCTATGAAAGAAGCCAAAATATTTTATAAGCCTGACCTGTTAACTGATGATGAAGAAATCAGTTAAGACAGAGCCATTGGTTTACAAATGAAAACATAAAATATGATCAATTCTACAGGACACAGGACTTCAGTGTGTTTTTAAGATGACTAAGACAAGGAAAGAGAAAGAGCATTAGCTGAAAGAAGGGTTTTAACAGTAAAAAGAAGGGTTTGACTATATACTTGGAGGAATAAAAATTAGTTACATGCTAAAAGAAAAATGTCATTCAGGGTTTCGTGGGGATTTGCAGATAAGTAACATTAGTTGAAAATGCTTATGTGCACAGAAGGTCATTGAAAAAAGATAGGAAATTGCAATGCAAAGTGAATAAAACCAAAACCATTTCAGTCTTTTTGTGACCAGTGAGACCTACCACTTCTTTTCTCTTGTCTGATAATATTGTGACATTCTGCATGTAGAAACTGCAAGTGATCAGCTACCATCCTCTGTTGGCATTCATGAGTCACTTTGCCATATGAGCTGGGATGCAAGTACTTCCGACATCGCATTTCTTCATCTTTTAATCTACCTAAAACCTGCAGACAAGAGTTTAAACTGTGAGCTGAAGAAATACTGACAACCAATATAGTACCAGAATATACAACAGTGTATGTATGTAGAATAAGAAACAAGAACAAGTAATAAAGTTACAAAAGAACTTATGGAGGATGCTGAAAAATCAAATTTATTTTCTGAATCAGGCTATTACTGAATTGATATAATCTAGTCTAACTAGGCTTGGTCACTACTAGATGTCTACCTGCATTCCATAGTTTTCAACTCTAAATTTCTTGTTCCCTTTAACCTTGTAACCAGTCTTCCTCAATTTCTCTTACCATACTTCTTGTTTCTTCTGATTAAGTTTTACCCCAATACCTAATTAAAATAGAACTCTAAGAATCACTTTACTATTCCAAGTCCATCTGCTTGTACGTAAACATCTGCTCAATAGGTACAGGAGTATACCTGAGCTATTAATAAAAGTTCTTTTTGTAACTCAATGAAGGAAATGGGCTTTATCATAAGATAAGTCATATGAATACTGCCATAAAAGCACTTACACCCTGTGAATATGAGGGGAGTTTAGGGCAGACTGCTAGTAGTAGGCAAAACTGCTTTTGGTTTAGTTGAAGTCTTAGCCTGCCCCTGAATTTCACTACAGGTGTGTAACCATTAGCTTAAAAGCAATTTCACAGCCCTCTTCTCAACTCCTCTGTTTCATAGCGTGGACAATACAGGACCAAGAACTGACTCCTAGTGTTGTATTAATCTCTGTTTTCTCTAATAAGGTATAAGAACTACAAGTAATTTAACCACAACATAACTTCATACACCACAAAGCAAAATGAAAGAAAATCTACCTCAGAATATATAATTTTTAATAATGTTTTGTAACAACTTAGAATTTTCTCTAACAACATATTGCTAAAACTCTAATGTTACTCTACCCCAAACTGAAAAAAAAGCAAGTGAGGAAGTAACACTGATCAACCTGAAACGTTTTATTTTTGTCTTTTTTTTTTCACTTATCATGCCATGGAGTCACCATTTATTATGAAATATTTTGATACTGATTGTTCATCCATAGCAAGGTTTGTAGCTGATGTTCAGATTAACCATGTCACTGAAAAGTACCATACCAATTGCATGAAAGCATAACACACGGAGCAACTACGAGAACTGCAGAGGACAACGTGTATCTTCAGTAAAATTATTTTAATTATTGCATGTGTACTGAAGAGTCTCTTACCTTCTCCATGTACTGTGAGCAATTTGACTCTTGTAGTAAGTTTGAAGCTTCTTGTTTATAATACTCCCCTGTTTCATTCAGAAAAGGACACTCAAAAATTTCCTGATAAAACTAGAAGAGAGAATTTTTTTAAAGGACAAATAATGTATACACTAGATTGACATTCCAAATTAAAAATACATAATCAGAAATGTGTATCTACCTTTAGGGGGAATTTTTTCTTATACTGTTCAACATGAACAAAGGAGTTAATAACCCCATGGATTACTTTCTGGTTTGGGTCTTCTCCACAGCGATCACTGAAACAGACAAAGCAAACATTTATGAGAATGCAGGTATCTGGTGAAACTCAGCTATAGCCAAATGCAATAAAATTGGATGAAAACATTTTCCAGTAAACTCCTCTGCTCAAATTGACAAAATTGAAGAAGATTAATCTTAAAATAAAAAAAAAAAGCACTTCTTTCTCTCATATAGATTTAAATTGTCGAGATAGTTATTCATAAACTGTTCAAAAGCATTTAAAGGTCATGAAATTTCCAAGTATTTGCTAAGGATATAAGTATTCCAAATTACATAGTCTAAGCAAGTAGTTTAAAAGCTACAGTAATTTCCATCTTGTATTTGTAGCTTTTATTACATAGACTTATTCACACTCTTGCCCCTTCCAAAAAATCCATCCTTTTTACCAGCATCACAACAAGAAGCATGCAGTTTTCTTTTCTGAATATATACTATCCAACATGTAGATTTCCAGAGGAATAAATAACACACCTGGCCCATTGTCACAATATTTAATCATACATCAATAAAGGAAAACCTTACATCTTCCACTCAAGTTCTTAGCTTCAAATGAAGGAGCTGAAGTGAAGAAAATGTCTTTAGCCATTCAGGTGAAAACAGAAGTAATTAAATTGAACATTTTGCATGCTAAAAACATTAGTGTTCGGTCCTTTGCAAAGACTGGAAATAACAGACCCACAGCAGAGACTTCCTCTTAAGACATGAAAAGTTCTAAAAAAGTTCACTTTTCATATGTACTTTACAACTAAGTAAAAGCATATTCCCTAAGTTGTTAAATAGGACTAAGATATGATTGACAAAAGTGTATTTATGATTAAGCATCAAAGACAAACATTGCTATATATCCATCTAGGCTGGGGTGAAACAGGAGAGAAGTAATTTTGCTAATGTCATTTATTTTGGTTTGTAATCAGGAAAAGCTCCAGAGGATGCCCATGAGCTGTGGAGGTTTACCAGGACAGCCACACCAGCAGTCATTGTATTATGCACACCAGTCCATTTTCATGTATTTACAACACTGTTAATTATGGATATTGCTTTCAAACACTACTGTTTTCTCAGTTCTGAAAACTTAAGCTCATGAAGGGTGTAAAGAATTAGCTCTCTTAACAGATTATGAGCAGCCACTGTATGGTTTATGCAGCTTTTTTACTCATTACAAATGAACTGAACTGATGGGTTCCATCAGGGATGGTCTGATTTTTTTTTCACCCAGGGAACAGGAAGATTTCCTCTGGTTGAGGGAGGTGAACCAATGGAATAAACCTGTGTTTGGGTACATGTAATGACTCCCTGCATCCTTACCAACATCTCTCTGCAGGGTCTGGTTTATGATGGCACAGGCAGCAGCATAGATTCATGGAAAGGAAAAGTGAAACCTCTGCCCTGGGCCTGCAACTCCACCCCAGAGGGGCCCAGGAGCACGGAGAGCTGCAGGAGCCATGCGACCTGTGAACACAGGGCTAGGCCATGGAGCACAGGAAGCCACAGAACTAAAAGTTGAGCATATTACAAAGCAGGGCTCTGGCAAGAGACAGCCCAGCCAGCTCTCACATGCAGGGCTCTGGACCTGGAAAGGACCCTGGACCAGGTACACAAACACAGGCAGCTTTACTGGAGGAACAGCTCAAGTCCCAGCTTCCTTCTGCTCGGTTCACAGGCCACTTGAGACCTTAGCCCATACACATGTGGGAGGGGAGGGGGCAGCAATGGCCAGAGCCAGGGGACTCAAAGGACAATGTACATTAGGCAAAAGCTGTATAAGTACAGGAGACATGCTCCATGGAAGAGCTGGAAGGAAGGAAACAAGCTTTTGAAGCAGAGGTCAGATGGCACAAAGCTAATAAATGAAAACAAACCCAGCACACAACAGGCCTTGTCTGCTCTGGCAGCCACTTCAGGTTTTTATTTACACCAATGGCCCTCTGCTCCCAGGAACGTGCAGTGCAAATGTCAACAAAATTTGACAGAAGTTCTGAGGACGACTTTCACAAAAGTTGTAATAGTAAGAACAACTGCCACACTGAAGTGGAATTGGTGACCCTGCAAAGGTAGAAGTCTATGAAGCGTTTATTTTCCTTCTTGGCAGCAGTCAGCAAGCAATACAGGTGCATAAAGCTACAGAGCAACTACAACAGAGGTTGAAGCGGGGATGTCACAGCATATCTTGGTATAAGGGTATGATGATGTTTGGAAAGGAATCTGGACAAAAAGATAAAGTGCTAGAAGCACAAGTTGCACTAATTCAGGTGGTGACAAGTTATTTTTTTCCAAAAGAAACGGAGAAAGCTACAAAACACATGTACAAGAACGTTGTGCTGGTTTATATTAACTCCATCTTGTTCCTGTCTTCAGGCTCAAGCTAATGGTGGATGTTCAACATGTATTGTACAGTGTATTACTACAGCCCCAAAGAAGAACATTTTTAAAATTTTAAGTACAATAATTAAATATCAGATTTGTTGAAAGAAGATTCCATCACTCAAAACAAGTGCTCTGCTGTGTCAGACCAAGGGTCTTTCAAGGCCAATTACCTACAGAATTCATTGTGAACTAGATGAGCCTGATCCAAACACTTAAATAATTTAACTTCCAATAGCTTTAAATTCAAACAAATGGTACATATAATGTATTAGCTTAGACAGGAATAGGTCCAGTTAGTTAGAAAGTGTTAGTTATCTTTAATAGAGAAGCCTCTCTCAGTTAGTCTGTACTAATCACAGTCATTTGAGATAGCACCTGAGTAATTTCCAAATTATTTCTGTATAAGAATTTCATAGATGAATTTTCTCACAATTCAAGATCTTGTTGGCTTCCTGTTGTGTTGAAACAAAAATGCTGAAGTTGATATTCAGCTTGCCTTGTAGAAGGAGTGCTTGGGCTAGAGGGAGGGGGAAGAAAGTGTTATACTTAGAACTCTATATTAGGAGTGCAGTCAGAAAAGACAGGTTTAAGTGATTTAAGAATTCTCTGCTGTTCTAGAGGGCTAATCCTGCTCCCTTTTGCTCAGTCACAGGCCTCCATCTCTCTTCCTTTGCTTGGCACTCATCTAACGCTTTGATGAATTTACTGCTTGTGCCAATCTGGTGCAACATTAGCCAAGATGGTTTTCTGTCACATTAGCAGTTGAGCTGGGTCACTAAGGGACTAGCTGAGCACCAAATTCAGCACGTGAGAGGTAGTAGAGCATAGCCTGCTCCTTTTCAGTGTCAGTGAGCTCTTAGATCACTTTAGCTATCTTGTTCAGCTGAGCCACAAGCCACTACTTGTATTTCTTTTTTTTCATGTACCAGAAAAAGTTTATTGTCAATTTTAATGTATGATGTATTGCACATGCTTATAGCTTCTAAAAAGTCGGTGTGCTCAAGACTGTAGGCAGAAGTCTTATTAAAAATCCAATTAAATATATTGATAAAGTAACATTTGAAAGAAGCATTTGTGGCTCTGCTTCCCTACCTTTTTCAGTGCAGTAAGAAAGCTACTTTTATGTGCAACAATTGACTACAGTGTTGGTTATCAACTCCACATACTGTCGTATGCTACGCAAACTTCTGCCTAGAAGTAGTTCAACTGTCCTATCTACATTAATTTAACTATTTAAAGCATTGTAATAAACTGAACCATGCACAAACAAGTACTATGAGGAACATGTAGAATAGAGGAGTTTTTAAGCATATACATGTATTAGTAATTTTATTAAAAATTTTAGGTTATATTAATCCCATGCATATTCTTGCATGTCTGACAGATATCACTTATGGATATCCACCTTGTTTAATCCCTGAATTACTGAACTCAATGCTAAAAGACATTCAAGTTACTTGCAGTAGTGTCTTTAAAACTGCCTCTTAAAAGCTGTATTGCCCATTGAAATTACAGCAAAGAACAGCAACAAGCCTATTGTTACATGCAAAGGCCATCCTCAGAATCCCCATAGGGAGCACTGCATTTCATGATAGCAGGAATAAAACAGATACAAGAAGTAGTTCTCTCTTATGTAATTCATTAAATGATATGCAGATCACAAAGTGGCTAGAAGAAACTTAATATGAATTGTTGGATGTATATTTTGAGAAGCAGAACTGAATTAACTTTTCTGAGATCACACAAAAGACTCCCTAATAACGAATAGGAAAAAAAACCAAATCCAACCATTAGAGACAATGACCAAAGTTTTATTTCAAAGTTTCTAAATAGTTTAGTAACAAATAGTGTCAACTTGTTCCAGTCTCAAGACCTAATGCCTCCCAAAGCCAGTGGCAGCCTTGATCTAAACTCTATGGGGAGGTCTGCAAACAGCCTCAAGCTAAATACAGGCCATTATTTTAAGGGGCATCAGATGTCTGTTGAAAAAGGTTTTCACACACATTTCCACTCCCATCCACCAGTGAAATATATACATTAACTAAAACAAGTCTTCAGCATCACTATGCTTGATGTAACAAAGGAGAACAGGGAACCTCCATTTAGTAAAAATAAATTGTTAGAGTAAAAATGGATAAAGCACTATTAGTCCTGGTTATAAAGGAACCATGATTCAACAACTGGAAGCAAATAAATACTTCCTGGCTTCAGAAATGCCATCCAAAAGAGACATCATATCTGTTACTCTGTTGTCAAATATTTAATTCAGGAATGAAAAATACAAATAAACTATTAAAATTAGGTTTTCAGTGCCTTACTAATTTTTTTCTGAGCAAGTGTATGTTTGTGGGATCTCAATCTACCAAACTACCTCTCTCCCTTAGTTTACCCACACCAGTCTGGTCACCTGAATAATCTCTTAAAAAAAATCCCAGTCTCTAGGCAACTCCAGAGTTATCCTGAACAGTGGTAGGAGTGCAGAAACTGGTGAAACTTAAAACTACACATAAGATCTGTAGTAGATCTCAAAATTTCTGTTTACTCATGAATTAGAAGATCCTTTAGAAGTTAAATGAAATTTTTAAATCAAAGCTTGAAAAGTCCCAAGCTCTTTGGCTTTGTTTGGAAGTAAAAAAAAAAAAAAAAAAAGTTCAGATATAAAATAATAACTTTCTCCCAAACTGCAAAAAATAATTATCTTCATTTCATTCAAGTTAAACACCAAAAATGTTAAGTGAAGGTACTGATCTGAAAAACAGAAACCCAGAAGCTTTGTATTCCTGGCAGATAAGCAAGAATTGTTGTGGGTTCCATGAAAACCAACACAGCTTCTCTGGCTTTGGCAAATCTTTGCCCAAGCCCCATTCCTTTACTGACAGCACAGAAGCCAAAGGCAGTCAGCATCAGGTGGAGAAAAAGGCAAAAGGCATCCTATGGGACCTGGACAATTACTCTAACTCCTCTCCTATCGCATTGATAAGAAGGGTTGCTGAAACAAAGATCACTACTCTGTGGTTACAGGGAATTCACTGCCTTTTTCTACACAAAAAAAGCCACAAGTACAATGAGAAAAGCTCACAGACCATCATTATCAGATAAGAAGTTACCTTAAAAAAACCAAACATAAAAGAATTCTGTCAAAGTTCACAGATTTTCAAAGTTAAAAGAAAGAAGTGCAATACCCCCACATTACATTAAAGCAAGAAACAGCCAAACACTCACTTTTTTATTTCTCGAAGGAGCATCCGAATAAGGATGGCCTGCAGTGGCTCAATCATTAATTTTCTCCACATATCAAGAGCTAGCTGTCAGGACACAACACAAGTTTACATCAATAAAAAGTACATTTCAAAAAAAAACCTAAAAACCACCACACCAAACCCAGAACACTACCAAACACGACACAATTCCCCATTCAGGATTTTAAAAATTCAGTTGTTACATAACCTCTTCTTTCTCTAGTCAGGCAGTATGTGAATGCTGGCTTCCCAGCCTGCATTCTTCCTACACATCCAATAGAACTGATGCATTCCTTGGTTCCACTCCATCAAATATTCTCAAATGCATATAAGGACCCTAAGCAAGTTGGCTACAAGGGCAGATTTTGAGACTACACATAAACAAAACATCCATACCTTTCTACCTAAAGTGTCTGAACATGTACAAACACCAGTATTTCTAACAATGGTTGCAAAAGAAGCCTCAGCTGACAAAATGGAACTTCTCTTGGCCAATTTGTCAGAGGTCACAGTCAAAGATACAGAATCCTTTCATCCAACACACAAAAAAATCTCCAAACGAAGATGCTTACATCTTATGCAAAGTTACTGGAAAGCTAACATTTGGCTTCAAATGGAATCCAAATCAATTCACATTAGGGACAGACTACCCTATTTCTAATGTATCACTGGAGCAATCAGTCAAGTTGACTCAAATATTTTCAAATTCTTATGGGCGAAGCAGTTGCTCCCAAGATATACCATTTAAAAAAACACAATTGCAATAGTTCAAATGAGCTTTTACACTTGAATCAAAGTCAGATTTAAAGCCCAAAAGGGATAATGTGATCCTTTATATACAGAGAATAACTGCATATAGGAGGCCTCCAAAAAACACATGCCAGGAAGTAGAAGACTGGGAAAAAATGAAATTGTAAAGTCCAGTAAGGACACGGGGAATACTGCTTCTAAGAAAGCTTTGACACAACTAACAGGTCATTAGATTTAAAAATTAAACTACCAGGTATGTCTTAACTGAAAGCAGACACACAGCTATCAACTGCCAATCTGACCCACTCTGTGAAATAAATCTCCTTTTTAAAGAGCAAACAAATGAACTTGCTCCAGCTGTTACAGCTATTCAGCACCCATGCTGCAATATACAGTTAAGAAAGTAAACTTTACACAACTGCATCATAAGCAGGCTAAAGGAGAGGTAAAGGTTTGCTTATAAATCCAAGGACAGATCACGTTTTGAAACCAAAGTTGTCTTGGGAGTGATTTTCACTGTCTTGCCTTGTGGAGGGTAGTTGGAGAACAGTCTTGCAAGCACTGGCAGACTATTTTCATTAACTTATCTCATCCTGTATGTTTCCTAGTACAATTACTGAATGTCTGGAACACTTGTGGGGATGAAGAACTGTTTGAAGCTGTGCCCACACACCTCACACACGCACCTCTGCTCTCATGTACACACCCACTGTTACACACCTCGGAAGAACTGAGCAAGAATGGACTTGTTCGTTTAAGATTACTGAAAAGCTCCCAAAGTTTTGTTGCCACACAAGAGTGATGTTGAGACAGAAACTTCAGAACAGAGAGTGCAGTTCTGCTTCTAAAAATACTGGGCATTATTTCTGTAACTTCATGCTGAGACTGAAGAGAACTATATATAAAATAAACATGTTTGCCCTTGGGTAGATAAAGGCCAGTCTAAAATGGCATAAACAGTAACTCCTTCCATTCTAAAGTGATAAACAACAAAGAATTTGACTTCTGCCAGAGCTCCTGTACAATCGAAAGAATAAAAGATAGAATCCTGCAGGAACCATAATGAAAGAGAAAATGCTGTCAAAACAAAGACTTGATAAATTTGCCAAGTGCCTTGTAGGTCAAGAAATGGAGCAATGAATTCACCAAAATAGTGCTGCAAATTAATACATGAATGTAGGACTCAAGCCTCCATTACTTTTTAGGACAAAGGAGTGAGTGCCATAAACCTAATCCTATACCAGTTGTGAACAGATATTAACTTTACTGCCTTGAGATTCTCAAGAAAAGCTTTTATACTTTGTCACATCAAGAAATAGAAGCCTAAAAACTAAGGTTTCAATGGCTTCCAAAACCAACAGTACACTGCTTCTTCAACATCTTTTCTAGATAGCAGTATCACTTAAGAATCTAAAGTTTGTTTGCAAGGTGGTTCTATAATCACATTTAAAAGTCAAGTTTTCCAACGGATTTCATATTTGGTTTTCCCCCTGCCGGCTCACTCTTATTTTTAGACACCAAAACTGTAATCTCATTTTACAAAGGGAACAGTGCTTACATCTACAATATTTCAGTGACATAAAAAAGTGAGAATTTCAAAGGACAAAGCTGAACCCGTAGCATTCTGAACACCGTTTATATCCAACCCCACTTTCAGAGATACCTACCTCTCCAATTTCCATCAAAGGTTCATTCATATCCACCCCTCCATAACCATACTGAAGATCAGCTTCAGTCAATTTGTTCTTCTTAATAAACTGTGTGTTGAGGTACCTATAGAAATAAAGACATTCTAACCAAAACAGGCAAAAAGAAAAGGCTTTTAAAATTAAGTTCAGAATTGTGGAAGGTCTTCCACATCAGAAAATATAACTTCCTTTAACCAATGCCATTGCTACTCGTACAAAAATGTTACAAAACAAATGACATTGAAAGAATTTACATCACATTAAAACAGTAGTGTTGCTAACTGAGAGATCAAACAGGAACCTGAAATATCACTGTCAGCATTTTCTTGGTGATCAATATACTTGTGTAAGAAACCAACTTTTCAACGTGCACTGCTGAGTTACTCATACATACATATATGTGCAAAATAACTCCNATTGAAAGAATTTACATCACATTAAAACAGTAGTGTTGCTAACTGAGAGATCAAACAGGAACCTGAAATATCACTGTCAGCATTTTCTTGGTGATCAATATACTTGTGTAAGAAACCAACTTTTCAACGTGCACTGCTGAGTTACTCATACATACATATATGTGCAAAATAACTCCTAAACTCACAGATTAGTATTAGAGTGATAGGAGTTTATTTTAACGAGAGAAAAACACTCCTACTATCAGATATTTTTAAGTTAAAAGTATTTTCTTCTACCTGTACTGTTTATTCTTTTGTGTTTCTCTCAGACTGGAACACAGAAGTACTGCTAATTTTAATGGGGAAAATTTTTGTCAGTTATGATCCCTTACTCAGGTCATGGTGACTAGCTAACATCCAGATTACAAATTTTAAAGAGAAGAATTTTCAGATATTATTTTAAGTAACAGTTATAAAGAAGAAATGCTATTAATGCTATTTTAAAATTCAGTACTTGCTACTGTATGCATAGTTTTTATAAAGAACACAAAATAGATTCTGTGCAAGACCTGCTAAAACATCCCTGTTGACTCTCAGTATTCCCATAAAACAAATACTGTAATATTTTTAAACAGAACCATTCTTTCCTTTTCCAGGTAACTGGGGAAAAAAATTCTAGTATATTTCACAACTACACTTAAAATATTCATGATATTAGAAATGCTTAAATGAGGTAACTGAGAAGAATTTTTAAATTTCTGATCTAACCAGAAGTTTTGAGATGCTCAGTTTCAGACACTGAAAAGAGCCAGATTACGGAAGCACTTTAAGAGATGCCGGCTTCAGAGGATGCACCAGACCAGAGATGTCTGAACACTCTCGACATGAAGTCAAAAGTGAAGCAAAGGAGAAAAGGAGGAACACACTGTGAAATCCTGTGAACTTGAAAGAATTTAGGACACCAAAGAGTCCAAAGAAGGAAGACTTGTCATAGTGCAGTGATGACAAACTGCAGTACAGCAGCCTGAGCTACTCTCAGACACTTAGAGAGCACTGTAACCCTGTGCTACCATCTATACCAACCATGCACTGTAAATGCAGGTCTCTCTACAAGGTTACAGGCCCTCCATGTCATATAAAACTTGTGAGGACATCAGGAACAGCTGCAACACCAGCCTTAAGCAGGCTCCTTGGTGGCATTTTCTCATCTTCCTCCTTGTGAACAAAAGCCAACAGCTGCCAATCTGCTTTTCCTCATTAAACTGCTCAAAAGGAAAGCCCTACACTCCCCCCACTTACCCCCTTTCTTCTATCACTACATACAGAAAGTGAACTACGAGTATCATGTAAAAATAAAAATTGCTATACCTTAATATGCTGGTATTATTACAAATACTTTAAAGACAAAATAGAACAAAGCAAAAGCTGTGTGATTAGTTTTCAGGATTTTTACTATGAACAATTGTAATCCTTCTCTTTTTTTCCCTTTAAATGACTTAATTTCAATTTGCTGGATAAGAAAACCCTCCTAATTACTTGAAATTAAATTATGCAGACCAGATTTTTTAGAAGTACCCATGAAACCTGTTACAACATCAAGACCCTGGTAAGGCCTAATGTCCAGCATTGTTTTTATCTATTATTTTTACCATCAGAACTAACAAAAACAACAACTGAAGAAGTTTCTTTCAGTGTTCCTTCCTTATTCCAGCAGTTTTATCACCTTGGTTTAGTCAAGCACATGCGGGATTTTACTTTTCAAACTGAATCCAGATTTGTTTTCCTAGAAAAATGCACCAAGGAGGATGGGTGAATAAAAAACCCAAATCAACACTGAAGAAAGAAAAGCTTTAACTCATTTGCCAATTGCTTGACTGATCTTGCATTTTATGAATTTTACTCAGAAGTGTCTCACATTTGATTAGTGTTTCAAATATTGCCTATCAGCAAGCAGAGATGCAAGCCTAATGAAATTTTAAGGGAATCTATTTTAAAATAACTTTCAGATTACCACCTGTAGGCATCAGTAAGTTTTCATTGCTGGAAGAATGAGACAAATTAGAACCTGGGATACAACAGAGTCAACTAAATTATGGTACTTTTTTCAGAGTAGGCATGCAATAAGAAACTAACTCCAAATGATTTATAAAAACCAGAATATCTTAAAGCTTTGACTCAAACCATGCTGGTTCAACTGCATACTGCAGTACAGTGCCATCCCTGTAGAAGAACTCCTAGGATTATGAGCTTATACTGCAGGGTTGATTAGCACCAACACATTTGGCACTTGAGCATCAAGTAGCATATATTAGTAATGAAAGAACTTTAGGAACCATCTTGGATACTTACCTGTTGAGGCATTATTTTCTTTTTCCCTCATGTTCTACTACCATAACTATATTCTCTCCAAAATTGACCTGAGGTATATTCATCTAGTGCTGTTCTTTAATCAACACTCTACAACTTAACCTGCAGATCATGTCAATCATTTCAAAGGTTTAACAACTCTTTTGCAAAGCTTACCTGTATAAACAGTCCATATAGTCTGCCCCTTTGCTATACTCTTCCCAGTATCTGTGATACATAACCAGTACTTGTTCTTCAGCTTCCAGAACTCTCTGTGAAGGCACACACCCCCCATACACCAGAATTAGTATGAAAATAGCACAAACACTTAGAAAGTTATCACGGGATTATCATTGTGGAATAGCATTTGCACATTCAGAATTGTGGCAATGACCAAAAAGCTAACACATCTTAATACTACCAAGTTTTGCTAAGCCAGCTAGAACACTTGGACTTGCCTTATTTTGCATTTAA